>JAADVP010000325.1:0-25601 GCA_023335675.1 Globisporangium solare | reverse complement strand
TCATCGAATGCGGGAAAAAAGTATATGCCCCAACAGCTTTTCGTCTCGAGAGCAGAATTACCAAATTTTAGCTTAAAATCGCATTTTTGGCGTAATTATTCAAGAAAAACTGGTCGGCACATATTTATGGCGCGCACTGTAGTTGATGATACGAATACGCATTTGAATGCAGCGACTAACACTCATTGCTACCTTCATTAATATTATATATAAACCGATTGCATTGTCCAAATTGCACATAGCAAATTTACAAGGCAATAAAGCGCTTGGTTGAAGAGATACACCATCGTATAAACGCAGTTTATGGAATGTGGAAGGGGGCGCTGCGCTGGCAGCTTGCGAGCGCCCGCAGAAGAGAAGATGAGCCTGATGCTCAGCGATCGCCATACACGGGGAGTGCAGCACGCTCCCACTCTCTGCAACACACAAAGAGAAGAGTTTGGTCCACACGATGCGGACGGCAATTGCAACGAGCGTGCTGGCAAATCGCACCAATTTTCTGTATTCTTTCGTTTTAGTTTTCTGTACCTACACAGGTGCACTAAAATGCTTCAACAAGCAAGCAATCATTCTACCCAGCATTATTCAATATCGGAGTTCATAGGTCAAGAAACGAGTATATCCATGTCAAGATCAGATTGGATATTGTCTTTTGGAAGTGGACACTTGCGTTGAACATTGTTGCATGCATATTCGTTCTTGCTTCTGACACAAGACACACTCAAGTGGCCGGCATGGGTATAGGATATACATTATATATTTGCATCTGGCAGTGTATAAATGATTGTCGATCCCACACAAAAGCGACATTTCTTTGCTTTACGGCCTTTCTTCGGCGGATCCATTTTATATCAGTTCGTCAGATTCACAGCGATTTCCCATATCCTACAGAGAAACTTTTTTTTCCCAACTTACGCATTTGTCGAACGAGAAAGACTCGCTCGCTCTCTATTCTTTCTTCTTCGCCAAAGATGTGTGCAGCCTTCTTGCTCGGTGAGACGTGCGCTTTTTGTTATGGAAGACCTCATTGGGAAAGATGCACATGCGCATGCGCGCGCGCCTTCTGTCGTCGCTTTGAGTCAGGATCCGCTTCGCATTGTACCCGAACTTGGGATATGGAAAAACTTTCGTTCACCACTGGCACTTGGACCCTTCCTGAAGCATTCTGTATTTATATATTATATTTGTAATATACAACACACGCCACTACTGCGACCGTCTAGAAAGTATCATACACGCGCACAGGTCTATTCACAACACGCGTATCGCTATTTATTCAGGTTCCTTTACAAGTTGTTCACAAATACCATGGGAGGGGGGAGATCGTCCGATGCCCAAATACATAATCGCTTCTTTTCTGTTTTCCTATCATTGTGTTTTCGTTGTTCTGTTTTTTTTAGCAGCAGAGCAGATCGTAGAGCATCTCGGCGCACTCCTCGAGGCTCGGCGCTTCGCTCAGGTCATCGATGATGTCCAGATCCATTGCCATCGTCACCATGGACGTTTGCTCGGTCTCGGTGGGCGACCCGCACTCGATCTTCATGTTGAGGAGCGCCTGGAATGAGCCTGGCAGCGTTTTTGCTGGTGCTGGAGCCGTGATACTAACAGGAGTGGGGGGTGCTGCGGTGGCTGGGACGTTCGGCTTTGACGCCAAGACACGCGACTTCTTGGCGTGTTTGTTTGTTCGCGCGTGCAAACGCGTTGTCGTCGATGACGTTGGCGTGTACAACGGACCTGGACTCGACGTCGGCGACTCGACTTGGGCCGCGAGCGTGCGCAGGCGCTCCTGGATGAGCGACTCCTCGCTGATGCGGTGGCCGTAGTGCATGCGCATGAGCGCCTGCTTGGTGCGCAGCCCGCGCAGACGGCGCGCCGCCTTCTGCCGGTACTTTTGCGCATGCGTCATGGTCTGGCGCACAGTGCGCGTCGCGACGTAGGCCGCTACGAGCTTCCAGGGCCCGTTGGCGTAGATCTTGATGGCCTCGAGGAAGCGCGCGTGCTCCTCCTTGGTCCAGACGCCCGTGCCGACCGTGGCGCCGTCGCTCTCGCTCTCGTCCTCGTCGAGCTCTTCGTCCACGGGGTCGCTCTCGAGCATCGCGGCGTCCATGTGGTCGCTCGCTCGGGACGCCGACAGCTCCAGCGTGCGGGTGGGGGATACGAGACTCATATTCGGGTGGGCGGGATAAACCTACAGCGGGGTATTCGGAGAGCTCGAATGGGCTTGTTGGTCTGTGTCTGTCACGTGTGCATACGCCAGCAAATTGGAGAATGGCGAGTGCCTCTTGGCGCGCGCGCGTATCAAGTTTGCGAGTCGAACACTGTTTGGATTGCAGACCAGCGACGTGGTTTCAGATGCCGCGTACTGTATGTTGCTTGTTGGATGTGTGTGTGTGTTTTCGTATGGGCGGTCGCCCTTCCCCCCTCTCCAGCAAACAACACTTGCAACAACACACATGCGCAACACCAGCGGCGGTTTCACAAAACCTGGGCACACAACATGTGCACTTGCTGCGCTTTCTCTCCGCCCACATCTCCCCGCACCTCGTCACTTCTCCATGCCCATCTCACCGCCGGACGCTGCCTGGCGCCTCTCTCTCTCTCTCTCTCTGATAAGTTGCCTAAGATGAAGAGAGTGCCTAGATTTTCGCAGAGTTTGTGGCTGGAGGGCGCTCCCGATTGTTTGAGTTCGCTGCCAAAGCAGCAAAACACGTGTTGGTTGCGGTGACAAGCGGGGAAAAACGGGATTTTGCAGGTTTCGTCACGAGTTTGACCCACATGACGGGCTTTTGTATGAGATCAGGTCGCGCATATCAGGATCAAAAACTATTTCAAGCAAATGTACTTGACATTGGCTGATCTCAATAGCCCAATAAAACCCAGAAGCACCTGCAGTCCAGGCAAACTGAAGTTAAAGTCTCACTTGTTTGCTTTGTTTTTCGCGATAAAAAAACAAACAAATCCAGCAAGGACACGTTGGAGGGCGTTGGATACGCAAGTCTAATCGTTAAACTGTGACCCAAAGGCTAAAAAACGTCAGCCCTGGCAACGTAACTGGAGAGCTTGTGGTGCTGAAACTTTGATGGTGGGGTTTTTCCACTTGTTTTATTAAAGTGCAGGAATTTACAAACTTCAATCCACTTTATAGTCTTACCAACCGATTCACACCGAGCGTGCGACAAAAGATAGTTTCTTTTCTGCCATTCATTTGGCAGACAGAAGAACAAAATGAATAAACTGCTGGTCGCATCGAACCGAACGTGTGGACGAGCAATGAGAAAGAACGCGCACGGAAAAGAAAAGGGACCACCTGAAGAAAATGCGCTTCAACGTTTTAAGGCAAAGTTGTACAGTGCGGTGCTGAATCGAGTGGGACAATGGTTTCCTTTCGCGAACAACGCGATATCAAAAGTCGCACATGCGGCCAAGTTGAAGGGAAAAGGAAAGACCAAGATCCCCCCTCCGGGCAAAGCGAGAAGATCCATTCCAGATCAGTCAGTGCACGCATTACAGTACATATCCACACGCACATGCATGTCGCTTCACGACGACGGAATCTGCATTAGTGCTTGGGCAGAAGGCGTGGGATCGTACCTCCGTCGCTTTTCTAGCTTGTCGAAAATCGCGAAACCTGCTCGATTGACACACAACTTGGGTACAGAAATATAATCACGGTCCAAAATTTCTTGAGGAGGCGCAGCCCTATACGTTGTTGACAACCAAGTAATAATGACTCATTTTGTAGAAACACGGAAAGAGCGGGCGCGGCGCCAAGTGTGCAGCAAACGCCTGCTTGCTTGCAGCATATGTTGCTTTATGCCATGCTGGCGACATGGCACACACACGGCTCAACGTTTTTATGAAATGGTGGATGAGGCTCATGCACGCAGACTTGCAGTTACTGAGCATATGTGTGTGTGTGTGTGTGTGTGTGAGAGAGTGCGCATTCTCAGCGTCGCACGTTCAGCCACCATATCAGCCACGTATATGGAAAGAAAGCTGCAGGTAGCACGTGCGCGCAATTTGTGGTCTTCGAGCAAGTGGTTCAACGTATCCTCGCGACAAAAATCGTGTGAAATTTTCTGCAGGAGAAGGAGTGGTGGTCAGCAGCAACCGCATAATGGGTATTTGGTATAATTTCGAATCGACTGCGCAAGAGTGAAGGTTTGCAGCGAGATGCGCGTCTGTTATATTTGCCCCGAGTCAACACAAGTCGACTGTCATTTCCGCATTTCGTGGTTTCGTCAAGCGTGATAAAGAAAATCCAACGAGGCAACAGCAATGGATTTCCTACGCTAACGCCATTCTGCATTTTAAACAGGTTATTACATGTAGATTGCGTGCGAATATGCAAACTACGCAGGTTTGGGAAGGATGCGAGTGTGGGCAGTGTTACTCACTGGCCACCGACACACAGCCATTTTTGTTTCTGAACTTCTGACTCCACGCAGGCGAGCCGTGGCGATTGCAGAACAACATGAAAACCTTTTCTTTATTCATATACGCATGTACGGCAACCGCTGTTCTTTATAAAAGTGCACTGAACTCTTTGACGAGCGTGCAGTCTCTGCAAGCGATCTTTGCGAAACGGAGTGCAACATGTGACACGTTGCAGTTGTTGATATCAAAGTGTGTTGCGGTTTCTGGGAGGCAAAGGGAGTTTGATGATACACGTCATATCGCTAATGATTTTGTGATTTGCGCACTTTATCTTCGTCTGTGTTTGATCACGCATACTGGCCAAATCAACCAAGCAGCGAGGGGGAAGCAAATAAAAACAAATCATTTTGGCGGCGACGGACAGCTCTGGAGCCGCGTGGCCTTCCCTTCGGTGCGTTGGACATTCGTCCATGCCGAAAATCCACATTGCAATCAAGTAGATGCTCTGCAACGCCACAAATTGTTCAGCCACCAGCAGCAAGCATGAAATGCTTTTAGCCCGTTTTGGCCGTTGTGGCGCTATATAACAGTTGCAGAGAGAGAGTCTGTGCTGAAGAGCATATGGCTTTTCGTGTCTTCCTTTCCAACACTCTCTATTGTACTTGTTGCCGGTCAGCGTCATCGTTTCTGTGAGCGAGAAAGACGTTCTTCTCCCATATGAACATCCGAAACGTGATGTCATCGCGTTCGATTCAGTCGCGTGTGGGCGGCTCACTGGCACTTGCGACTTGCACTGGTCCGGTGCCTGACTCCATCCGACGTGTCCCTCTTTGGTGGACGGACACATTTGTTCACAAACTTGTGTGTGACACACAGGTGGATCCACCACCACACGCAAAGGTCCAAAAGATCCGAAAGATCCATCCCACGCCGTGCTGGCGCATTTCGCGAACAACACGGAACGCTGCGAACTTTATGTGGAAAGACGTGTATCCTCTCAAGCGACCAGGCAGACAGACGCGGTTGGCGACTCGGAGACACCGCTTCGAGGCACTTGCGCGATTGCCCGAGTTGGCCAGATGCAGTGACACACGTTGGCTCCATCGCAGGTTGTCCGAGATCTTGCGCCCCGATCAGCGCGTGCGGAAGGAAGGACGTGTATCCATCCATCCTCGCCGATCACACGAGAAGCACGACACGTGAGACCCGCACACCGCCTTTTTTCTCTATGGGGTGCAACTGCAAAGTGGCGAGTGCAGCTGTTGATTCGAAGGCATGTCGTCACCCGATGCGGAGGCAAACAGAGTAGTGCACAACCGCGATCAGAACCACTTTTGTCCGTCAAAATGGAAGAACGTGTATCCTCCTCCATGATACGCAATCGACACTTGTAGCGACACAGCGCCCCACTTCTTGCTTCCACAGAACGCAACGCAGTACTCGCTCGGTGCGACGCGATCTGCTGTCCCCATGAGAGCGCGCGAGAGAGCTTCGCTCCCAGCCGAGTTGAAGGAAGCACATGCTCGACACAATGTTTTTTTTGTTTGTTTTTTCAAAGCGTGCTTGTAGCCATTTCAGTGCTTGGTAGTATTGCAATATGCTGTTTGACAGGTGAACGCAATATGCCACAGCGCAGTTGGTATGGTACAGTGTACCCCCATTTGATTGCACCACGCGGTACCTGTATTGGTGGTACACTGTACCGCTTGGACCGTTGCATCGTGATGCCATGATTGGCATGATTGGCCTGTTACGCTAGGCGCGTCTCTTCTTGCTCTCGCGGGCGGTCCCGCGGCGGTCGGCTCCCTATGCACAGCCGACTCGCTCATTCGCGCCCGACAGAGAACGCAGCATGGACGACCTCTGGCGCACCGCCGAAGTGCCCGTGGCGGCGCGCGCGCAGCAGCCGCAGGAGAAGAAGGAGGAGCCGCGGGACGAGTTCCACCCGAGAATCGAAGCCATCCCGTGGAACGTGCGCGTCAGCGGCGGCCGCAAGCACCGCAAGAAGCTCACGATGCACCACGACATCGCGCAGATCGGCTTTGGCGGTTGCGGCGGTATGTACAACTACTTCCTGGGCGTCGCGTCCATCCTGCAGGTATAGTGTGTGTGTCGCACATCATGCGCCATGCTGCTCCCCATTCCGCTGTGTTTGTTTTTTTTCTTTTTATTTAATGGCGCGTGTTCGTTTGTAGGAAGAGTACGATTTGGAGAACGTGATTTTCTCGGGCGTATCGGCGGGCTGCTTCCCAGCGACGATCCTCGCGCTCGGCATCAACGTGAAGGAGTTTTTCTTCAAAGAAAACATCCCACTGATCGAATACGCAGCCGCGTGCTCCTACGCGGGGTTCGGCAAGTACGTTTCGTTATTGCTGCAGGGGGGGGTTCTAACTCACGACATGCTCACATATATGCTTGATTTATAATAAATGTTGATACGATCAGGTGGATCCCGCTTGTGAAGAAGAACATGCTCGCGATGCTCCCGGAGGACGCGTACAAGAAGGGCGACCAAAAGCTCTACTTCTCCGTCACCGAGGTGCATTTTCATGGCGTTGCTGCTGTCCGCTGGGTCTGTCTCCTTGTGCGCTAACCAGGTTGTGTCGTATCTCGCTACCCCCGATCGATGCGTAGGTCCCGGCGCTCAAGAACCACGTGATCACGACGTGGGAGAGCAACGAGGACATGGTCGATTGCATGCTCTCGTCGGGCCACGTGCCGCTGTACACGGACTCGCTCGTGGCGTTGTACCGCGGCAAGAAGTTCGTGGACGGCGGACTCACGAACAACCACCCGATCGTGCACCCGACGGCGCCGCACGTGATGCTGCAGATCTGGAAGTGGCGCTGGATCTCGCCCACGTGGATCCTCGTGACCACGAACGCCGACTGGGCCACCGAGATGTTCCGCATGGGCCGCGAGGACGCCACCAAGCACCTGCACGAGATCGAGCGCGCGTTCTTCCTCTGAGGCCCGTTCGCTCGTGTTTACAGCGGAACTAAAGAGGTAATCTGCACCCACCTGGTGCTCCAGCTGCGCGCAGACTCCCTCACTGCACGTTCATTTCGTCGCGTTTTATATGCCGGGTGATACTGATTTACGATGATGATGCTGGGACGCGATCGGTGAAAACAGTCACCCATGTAGTAAAAACGTTTCATTTTGTTTTGGTTCAAGGAGGGCTTTTTCTTTGCTTTAAGATCAGATCTGCCTACCTGCACATTGTATGCAAGCTGTCGATGTTTGAAAAGTCGTTGCGGAATCGTGACACCCCAACCTACGCTACAGCATACCCTCTGCAACGCGATCGGATATGGGCCTTTCTTTTCCGCGACCCCAGTGCGGAATCCACCACAAGACACACACACACGCGGCGGCCATGAGCATGAAGATGCAGGACGACGACGGCGCGGCGTCCTCCTCGCCCAGCGCCGCGCCGCCGCCGCCGCCGCCGCCGCCGCAGCAGCCCAAGTCCTCCGAGGGGAGCAGCGAGAGCGAGCCGCAGCGCGAGAAGCGCGCCGCCAGCCGCACGCGGCTCCACAAGCAGCGCAAGTCCAGCAGCAGCAGCAGCAGCGCGTCCCTTCCCCTAACATCGACGCCCGGCCCGCCGCCGCGCAGCAGGAAGCGCGAAGGAAGCACCAGCAACACGACGATGCGCAAGTCCACGACGTCTTCCCCAGCCAAGCCTGCGGCGGCGGCGGCGGCGGCCGCGACGTCGAAGGGAGGAGGTAGGAAAAAGCTCGGTCTGCCGCATGAATTGGTCGCGGGAGGGGGGACCGCAGCGCCGCCGCGTGAGGGCGAGCTGTACCCCTCCCCACTGCCTTCGTCCTTGGCCCAAGTTAACTCAACTACTTGTCTTGTCGCACACCCCGTAGTGCGTGATGGCGATTCCAGTGGCGACGACGACGATGTACTCACCCAGCGACGACGGAAATCGAACAGCTCTGCGTCGGCGACCAAGATCACGATCGACAGCTCGGGAGTGATGATCAAACGCAGTGCGAGTTACACGTCGCCGCGCAACTTTGCTAAACTCGGCAAGTTCCGGTACCTCAAGCCCGAGGAAATCCAGCGCGGTCGCCTCCCGAAATACGATTTCGCCGTGATTGCAAACCGCAGTGTGAAGATGCCAAGCCGTGTCGGCCAGTTTCTGAGCGACTGTCTGTGCTGCTGCTGTGCGCCTGGCGGAAGCAGCAACAACGGGCATCGGAGCAACTCGTTTGACGAGAACAGCTCGCACGAACGTATGGGATTCCGGCGCTTGTGTCTCGCGAACAGTCCGCTTTTACGGTCAAGTGAAGATGAGCATCGTCGCATCGTGGATAAGTTGTGCGGACAAGGGTTGTTGGTCGACATTATCGATGGCGGCCACTCGAAGGGCGAAATGAACTCGGCGTACTTTATTCTGCTGATTCAAGCCTCGGACGAAGTCGTGAACGCGTACTTGAACAGCTTCCGTTTCCATTTGTGGATGGAGCACGGTGCAGTTGCCGATATGGAAGATGACATCGTGCGGCGAAATGATCATCCGCCGACCCCAGCTGAGCGCGTGCAGATCGTCGATTACATTATTGAGCAGCGCGCGAATATTACGACACGCGATCCGTGGATCCACGATATGTTCCCAATGCACGACAAGCAGCTAACGGACAAGCTGATTTCAAGGTGGATCACGTCGTGGCGTGTGCTTGATCTCGTGGACAGGAAGATCCTGAAGCTCTTGCGGTACAACTTTGGCGAGAAAGTGTCGTACTATTTTGCGTTTTTCAATTACTACAATCGCGCGCTCATCCCGATTGCGATCGTTGGCGTGGTTTTGCAGTTCCTTCATGGCGTGATCCCAACTGAGACGTACATGCGCATTCTCCCATTCTGGGGCATTGGCGTGTCTGTGATCTGGTCATTCACGTTTTTAAAGACGTGGGAGCGGGCGAACGCGACGATGCAGTTTGAATGGAACAAGAAACTACACGTGAAGCAGATTGAGTACGCGAACAAGTTTTTCTACGGCGAGAAAAAGGTGAACTCGCTGACGGGCGAGTTGGAGGTTGTGTATCCTGCGTGGCGCCGTCTGCCCAAGTATTTCTGCGTCATTGTGTTCATGCTTTTCCAGACCGTGATCATGCTGATCCTCGTGGCCATTTGGGTGACGATTTACGAGATGCTCAAGGCCAAGTACACCGAGTCGCACATTTTCTCGACCCAGTGGTTTTTGATCTTGCTCGAAGGTATCGTGTTTGGCCTCTTCGTGGATGTGATTCAGTGGAACATGGTGGTCACGAAGATGGGAGCGCTTTTCACGCACTGGGAGAACTACCGCACCGAAGAGCAGTACGAGCGATCACTGATTCGAAAGCTGTTCTTGTTGGATTTTTTGAACTACTATACGTGGTTCTTCTCGCTCGCGTTCGTGTTTGTGATCCCTGGCTTTGGAGATTACTTGACAAACTCGCTGAATCGCATGATGTTTGGTGATGCGATGAATTGCTGCTTTGGCCCGTACGTGGATCAGCATGGAACGTGTATTATGTGTCCCTTGGGTCCGAAAGATGCAACGTGCATTGAATGCGTGGGGGTTTTCACATTCGACCGGCATCACGTTGATCTGAGTGCAATGTTTGTGACGCCAATTGTTGTGACCCAGTTGCTTAATATCGCGCTCGGTGTGCTCATGCCAAAACTGGTACGCATGCGTCGAGAGCATGCCCAGGCGTCTGCAGATGCCGAGGCCCAGAAGCGCGTGATGGAAGCTGGTTCGATGAAGATTCTAGGCTCGTTGGACTACGAGGACAAGAAATCGTCTCAGTTTGGGAACAAGTCGAGCGCGCGGTACCTTGAGTACACGGCTTCGGAAATTGAAGTGCTGAACAAGAAGGCGCGTGAGATTTTGTTCGACAGTGAGCAGGATAGCTACGACCCGTACAACGATTTCCATGCAATGACGGTGCAGTACGGGTTCACGGTCATGTTTTCGATCTTGTGGCCGCTGATGCCGTTTGCGTGCTTCTTGATTAACATTATCAAGTTCCGCACGGATGGATATCGTTTGTGCAAGACGCTGAAGCGCCCAATTCCTCGGCGCGCGAATGGCATCGGGGCATGGAAGGGGATCTTGACGGCGTATGCGTACATCGCCGTGATTGTGAATGTGCTGCTGATCTGCATTTCCACAGGTGCGCTGGAATTCTTCGATGAAACCTGTGTGCGCGACATCGAAAACCAGTTGCAGAAGCAGGGAAAGACGCTGAACGATTTCGTGCTCGGGCCAGACTTCGGATGCTTGCACGTCACGTGGCGACTGCTGATCATCCTGATTTTGGAGCACATTCTGCTCGGATTTGCGTACTTGATCATGATACGTGTTCCGAAAGTGCCGGATTGGATCCATGTGGTGATGAATGCGCGAGAAAATCAGTTCAAGGAGTTGTTGCGCGCGCACGAGCAAGACTTGTTTCCAGCCGGCAATGGACAGAAAGAGCTTGCCAGCGGTCGAGCTCGAGGAGCGACTAGCTCAGCGGACGAATCTGCAACCAAAGAGCGAGGGGTACTGCTCTCGGAATCGCGCATCGACATTGCTGACATCGTGAGCCGAACGAGCCGTGCGATTGATCCTGAACTTCTCGCACGACGCAACATCTCGGTCGACTCGATCACGCCGGTGTCGGAGCGCGATGTGAGTGATTTGGAGATCCCTGTCAGCGATGGGCACCGGGCTAAAGCGCGTGAACAGCTCGCGCGGCAGTGGTCTGCGACGTCGGATTAGCTGAGCAGAGCAAGACAAGGTGGCGAAGACATCGTAGAGGAATTGCTGACACGCTTATCGGCTGTGAGTAACTGTGGGAAATGTGCCTGCATGCATTTGATTTTAAACCTATATACATACATTTATATTTCCATCGTGATTGACATGCTCACAAAGACAACAGCAAAATGTCAACGTATGGAGGGCTGAGCCACAGAAAGCACTCTACTCTTCGACCACGTAGTGACCAGGAACGTCAAACACGAGTTCGCGCACTTCGGATTTCACGAATTGGTATCCGCGCATCGCGTCAATCGGGTCCGTGCTCGTGGAGATTTCAACAGGTTCGTACTTGTATCCAGCATTCTGCACGCGCAGCGCCTTGATCTCCACAGTAGCGCCGTCGCAGACAACAACACGAAGCGCACCGTCCAAGGCCAGACGATGGAAAGTGACGGCACTGCCGTCCACAAGCAGCGTCGAGCGTCGAGTGATGGAAATCTGCGCAGAAGACTGGAAACGAGAAGCGAGGATGGAGTGGCTCGGTGCGAACCGCGACGACATCACGATTTGAGGACCCGAGCAATCGAGCGGGATGCCAAGCCATTCGCTGCGCGCTGGAGTAGGGCTCTCAGCATCAGCAAACGTGATCCCAAGCGATGCGAATTTCGTGCGGTTGACGGCAAACAGATCGTGTTCCGCCGACCCCGCGCATTGCGGCGGGATATCCTGCTGCGCTTTGCTCTTCGCGCTCGCAGCGTCGTTCTTGCAGGGCGAGTACACCAGCGACGACGGGAAGAGCATGAGCCCGATCCGGTTCTGCTGCTGCTGCACAGGTTGGTGGTGGCTATCATTCTTGCCCAAGAGATCACGGAATTCCATGAACAGCTTGGGGTAATCCTGCATCATGCACTCGAGACGCGCAGGCGATTTGAACGCCTGCTTCGTGGCCTCGTCGCGGTACTTTGGATTGAAAAGCTCAGGCACAAACCCCTTCGAGGCCTCAAGGATGACCACGTACGACTGCAATTCGATCACGAAATGGTTGATGTTGCCTGGGAACGGCGAGAACCCAGTCGCAGGATCGTTCGTATCGCCGTCGGGGAATGCCGCACTCGCCTTTGTGCGCAGGAAGTGATCCAGCTCGTGGTATTCGACGTTGAAAAGCGCCGCCACCTCGTCCTCATCGTCGTTCCCGTGCGGCTTTGTAAACCGAACGACTCCGCCCGACGCGTCTTTGGCCTTGCGCTGCACGCTCGTGAAGTTGAATGCCCACTGGTTCTGGATCGACGCGCCGAGCATCGGCAGCATGCTGTTGAGGATCAAGTAGTTGGTGTCCTGGAAAAAGTGCACGTACTGCTTGCCCTGCGCAAGCCATTGCGCGGCCAGACCACTGCTGTGCAGCAGCGTGTGCACATCGCCATGGCCGTGGGGCTTCATCTGCAGCTGCCATTCGTTCGAGGTCGTCGCGCGCTCCAGCGTCAATTGCAGTGCGCTCTTGTCGTCACTCTTGACGTCCAAGCACGGCACTTTTTCCTGCTTGAGCAGCGTGATCTGGTCGCTTTGCATGCCGAAAAAGTCGTTGGCAACGAGGAAGCGCCACGTCTCGTCGTGAGTCACATCTGACGTCATGATGGCGAGCGGGATGTGCACGCTTGCGTCCTTGTTGGCCTCGCATGCGAGCGCTTGGAGCACCAGCAGGTGCTGGATGTACGCTTCAATGTAGCTCTTCGACGTGAGCGTCTCGACCGGAAGCTTGAGCTTGATGCCGTGGTACCCCAAGCGCTCACCGAGTCCGCCCGCGACGACCATGAACGCACTCTTGTCGATGTTGCGCAGCCCAATCGCTTCGAGCTCGCGGTACTCTGGCGAGTTCAAGTGCGCAACAGCGAGCGGCGCGCTCTTGGTGGCGTCATTGTCTGCCTTTGCGTCGCGCGGTACGGATGGGATCCAGTCGGCGTACGGGTCCTGCGGTGCTGCATCGTCGTCTGCTGGCGCAGCGGTTCCTGACTGCTGCGCGTGGAAGAGCTGCGTCGCATTGCGGAGATACGCGTCGAGGCCTCCGCGGTACCAGCACTCGAAGTGCACCAGCTGCGCGAGCAGCAGCGGGTGCGACGCGTTCGGTGGCGACGTGAGCAGCTCGAGGACATGGCGCTGGCCCCATTTCGCCAGCGTCTCGAGCACGCGCGCCGTAAGCACGGCGTTGTCGTCGACGACACTCATCGAATGAATCAGTCGGCCGATCCCTTGGCGCCTTGCGGGTCTCTCGGCACGTCCGACAATGAGTCCCGTTTTCGACTACGAAACATCAATGATGGGAGGGACAACTGAGGTGGGTGAGAGGGGCGACGTGAAGTGGACCGCTACCACAGACAGTGAGTGAGTAGGCAAAGGCAACGAACGCAGAGCAAGAGGTTGAGTGTTGCTAATCGTTTTTGAGTGTGTGTGTTTGAAATTGAAGAACCGACGACGGAAAGATGTTTTACTGCTACATCTCTGGTTTGTTCCACAGGTACATGCTACTTCAACGCAAAGAGGAAAGAGAAACAAAATATGGGGGCCACAGGAACAAACAACAGAGGGATCGCATTCCCTCCCTCGCGCCCAAGACGAGCTCCTCACGCACGCGCCACGACTGCTTTGTGCACTGCGTATACCAACAGCCGCATGGGGGCGACGCGTTGCTGATGGAAAGTAAAAAAGTGCAAGACGGTTCGTTAAATGCAATCTCACATGCAACACAATGCATCGCGTGCACACACACAGAGATACAGCAACACAAGATCTCCCAGAGATTGCCCCTCTTTGGCGCCGAGAACTCGCCGCACTCGCCCTGGTCCCGCAATAGGCGCAGAGCGAGCGGGCATCGAGAAGCCGATCCACGAAGCGCGGAAATCTTCTCTCTCGGCTGCCAAGACGCGGACCTCTGACCGCGAAAAGAGGACAACGAGACTACTCGGTCTCGTCAACACACCAATCGCGCGCGGATCGAAGCACACACCAAGGACGCAGACAATGCCGCCACGAATGACAGCATCCGTATACACTCGGAGGGGCAACGAACCTGAGTGCACGAAAAATTAACTGAAGCCGACACCAGCGGCCCCGCTGTTTAATTCCTCCTCTCGCCGCCGATGAGACCCGCGCCACACGAGGTGGCAACCACATGGATGTCGCTATGCGCCCCACTTTTAACTGCACAATCATTTTCCAACGCCACCCCGACTTCCCGAGGGAAACTCACAGGGCAACGGATCGACAGCTGGATATAGGGGCACTCGGAAGAAGATGGATATGCATATACTGAAGAGTGTGTGGGTGCCACAGAAGGTGTCGAGCGTAAAGATCGAGTTCTCTACGCCACAACAAGCTCCTCACGCACCACGACTGCTTTGTGCACTGCGTATATCATCAGCCGCATGGGAGCGACGCATTGCCGATGGAAAGTAAAAAAGTGCAAGAAGGATCCCGAGATACATACACACAATACGCACACACATACAAAATGACAGTGTATCCCAGAAATTGCCCTCTTCGACGCCGAGAACGCGCTGCACTCACTCTGATCCCGCAATAGGCGCAAAGCGAGGCAGCATCGAAAAGCCGATCCATACGAGTACGGAAATCTCTTCTCTCGGTCGCCGAGGCGCGAAGCTCTGGAAGCAAGAAGCAGGAGTAGGAGATTGCCCTGACCCGTCTGCACAACTGACCACAGAAACGAGAGCAAACATCGAGGACGCAGGCGACACCGCCACCAAGGACGGCGTCCGTATACACTCGAAGCGGCAAACGTATGCGACGATCAGCTGAACTGCTGACGAATGGAAGACAATACTGCAGACCCCGAACTCCGGCCGATGCCAGAGACTCGCACCGCGCGAGGGAACAACCACATGGATATCGCTATGCGCCCCATTTTTAACTGCACAATCATTTGGCAACGCCGCCCCGGCTTCCCGAGGGAAACTCACAGGGCAGCAGACTGACAGCTGGTAAAAGGGGCGCTCGACGAAGATGCACACGCAGCTCGCAATAGCCAAGCAGCCACACACGCACCACACAGCGCTACGGGGGAAGCGCAGTTGCGTGCTGCTGCGTCCTGCGTGCTGCGGCCTCACTCCTGTTACTCCTTGTGTTCTCCAGTTGCTGTCTGGTTGGGAAATGACGGCCAAGATCGCGTTTGCGGCGGCAAAACCACCGCGACTTGTAACAACGCAAAGCAGGTACTTCGAAGGTTTTTCTACTGGTTTGATTGGTTGGCAACAGAACAGAACGCGACTGTGTGCCACAATGAGGTTGTTTGGCTTCTTGAGGACAGAAATAGCAACGAGGTTTTTTCCTCGTCTCCAAAATACAAAGTAGCATCAAAGCGGACGCGTTCCGTACAGGTGCCAATTTACGGACTGAATGACTGTTATTTACGGTATCGCTCGTATTCACGAGTACCCACTTACTCGCCATATTCCATGATCGCGAGCTCCTTCGCGTCCGGCACCAAGAGCTTGCTGCTCTTCTTGAGCTCGGCGCCCTCGTCGTCGTCGCCGTCGTCGCTCAAGCCTTCGTCGTCCGACAGGTCGAGCGCCTTCTTGAGCTCGGCGCTCGGCTTCGGCTTTTCGGCCGCACGAGGCAGCGCGGGGGCGATGCCGGCGAGCGACCCTGGGTTCTTTGTCGAGCGCAGGTACTTTTCCCACGCAAACTGCTCGTTCTTGTACAGCTGCAGCGTCGCACGCGCATCCTCCACCTAGTTGAGCGACCACGCCAAAGCGAGTGGGTGAGCTGAGTAGCCATTCGACAACAATATGAATAACATAATACAAGCAAACGCACCGAGTCGTGCTCGCCCGATTGGATCCGGAGACCCAGCACTTCCTCCGCGAGGTTCTTCAGCGACTTGGGGTACAATTTCTAACCACATTAGAAAGAAGAAAAAAGAAGGCGCAAACAAATCGCATTAGAATACGAGGCATGCATTGGAAAACGCTGCTGCTGCTGCTGTGCCTCCTTGCAGCATGCACGACGGACGCACCGTGCCGTTCATCTTGCGACGCATGTACGGACGGTATCGCGCGGTGTCGCGGATCATATGCTTTGGCGGCGTGAACATGAGCGCCTGGAAATCGTTCTTGAGCGCGTGGCCCACGACGACCTTGTCCTTCATGAGCTTGCCGACTTCCTTCAGGCACTGCGCAAACGGGATCGCGTGCTTCAACGTGTGCGAGCGGATGCCGCTCACGTGGGTCCGGAAATCTACAGACCAAGTCCCCTCCATGTCAGTTCAAACAAAACGAGCACGCAGCCGATCCACGAAGCTCATCTGTGTGCACCTGTCACTTTCTCCACAGGACGCACGTGCTTGTCGTACACGACGTTGCCGTCGTAGTCGACGATACTGCAGCGCGCGAGCACGCTCGTCTTGCCCGAGAGCCCGACGCCGACCATTTCGCAATCCATCGCGACGATCTGCGCGTTGTCGATCCACTCGGCCGTCTTCTGCTGCTTGCGTTGCTCCTGCTTCACCGCGCGCGCCTTCTGCTTGTGCGCGTGCACGTCCAGGTTGTGCTTCTTGGCGCCGTGCTTCGGATCCTTCTTCTGGATGTTGGCCTTGAGCGCCAGCCAGTTCGAGTTGGCCTGGATCGCCACCGCCTTCTTCACGACGGCAGGCGCTGCTGCTGCTTCTCCAGCAGCGGCCTTCTTGCCGCCGCCATCGCGCTTGTGCTTCTTGCCACCACCCGGCTGCTTGGCCGCGCCGCTGCTCGCATTCCCGAGCTTGCGCTTCGCCGCCATCCTTCCTACTGTACTGTTCTAATTTGGGTGAGTGTGTTGTATTGGCCGCAAAAGGAAGCGGTGGCGCCGCGCTCGAGTCTCTTTCAGCCAATCCGGTCTTCGCTGCCACATTAAGTAATTGCAGCCAATCAACAAGCAGCATCGTCGGTGTGTGTGTGTGTGTATCAAGCGAACCGGTTTCAACATTTTAAAGCCGACAGACAACTAACCGGTTGAAAAGGTTACGCTTCCGATTACGCTCAGCGGATGTCTTGAATCAGTACTCTCTCTCCCCGCATCAACAGAGTGCGACACACCCGCAGAACGAAGAGCGCGAGCGATCCAGAGAAGAAGAGATGGCGACGTCGCACGTGCACGTGGACGTCGACGCGCTCGCGGAGGCCGGCAGCCACAGCCACAGTCACGGAGGGCACAGCCACAGTCACGGAGGGCACGGCCACAGTCATGGCGACTGCGGCCACGCGCACGGCCCGCAGTCCCAGCTGCGCGCGCAGGACGGAGCGCCGCCGCCGCCGCCTGCGAAAGAGCTCACGCCGCTCGAGGAGCTGTTCTTCTGCGCCAAGACCGCGAACGTGGAGCGGTTCCGCGCGCTCGTGGAGCAGGCGCCCGAGTTGGCGCAGCAGCGCGACCCTATGGGCCACACGCTTGCGCACTGGATGGCGCAGCGCGGCAGCGCGGAGCTGCTCGAGTTTGCGCACAGCGCCAAGATGCCGATGGACCTGCCGAGCGAGGACTCGGTGAGGCTACACCCGATCCACTGGGCGTGCTCGACCGGCAACCTCGTGGCGCTCAAGACGTTCGTGAAGCTCGGCGTGGATGTGAACACGGCGGACGCGCTCAAGCAGCGCACGCCGCTGCTCATCGCGGCGCAGAACGGGTTCCCGCTGCTCGTGATGTACCTGATCAAGAACGGCGCCGACATCACGCTCGTGGACGCGGACGAAGACAGCGCGATCCACTGGGCCGCGTACAAGGGCGCGACGGAGATCGTGTCGGTGTTCCAGTACCTCGGCTTGAGTTCGGACGGCCCCGATCGGTATGGCCAGACGCCGCTGCACCTTGCGGCCATGCGTGGAGAGCTGCCGACCGTGCAGTACCTCGTCGAAGAGCTCGACAGCGACCTGAACGCGCAGGACGCGCAGGGCCGCACGCCCCTGGAGCTCGCGCGCATCAAGGGCTACAAGCGTGTCGTCAACTACCTCGCGCGCCAGATGTTCCGCAACCGTTGGAACATGTTCTCGTGGTGGGAGGCCAGCCGCGGCCCGTACTTTTACACGCTCGCCAATATCTTGCTGGCGAACCTGCTGTGCGCGTTCGTGCTGCTCCCGGCGATGCCCGACATGCGCTACGTGTGCGTGCCGCACATGGCGTGGAACGTCACGACGTGGGTGTTTTTCTATCTGACGGTGCGCACGAGTCCCGGCGACGTGACCGAGGACAGCGTGTACGCGCACGAGTACGCGGCCGTGACCGAGGCGATGATCAGCGCCGACAACGACGACGGCGGCCAGCTCCGGCTCGAGCGGCCGCTCTGCCACAGTTGTCACGTGCAGCGGCCGCTCCGCGCCAAGCACTGCCGCGTCTGCAAGACCTGCATCGACCAGTTCGACCACCAGTACGTGCCGCAGTCTCCGTTCTCTTTTCGTTTCTCTCTTTCCTCTGCTGACTGCGCTGTGGTCGTCCACCTGTGTTTGCGTGTAGCTGTCCATTCGTGGACAATTGCGTGGGCCGCAACAACCACGTGTACTTCCTCGCGTTTGTCGGCTTCCTCACACTCGACATCCTCGGTCTCGAGTACGTGCTGTACCTGTACTGGCACTACATTGGGTTTGCGTACTGGGTGCTTGCGTGCATGGCGTACTTTGGCGTGATGTTTTTGCCCGTGGCGCAGTTGTTCGGCTTCCACGTGTACCTCACGGCCAAGAACCTGACGACAAACGAAGTGATGAACTCGCATCGGTACCAGCACATGCGCACGGCGCAGGGCGCGTTCCAGAACCCGTTCGACAAGGGCGTGCTCTGGAATTGCGCGGACCGCTGCCTGCCGTCATACATGTGGAGCGAGAGCGACCAGAACGACCACGTGGCTACGATGCGCACGCGAGTCACGACGCGCCAGGGCGAGTACGTGCAGGTCTCCGGGTCGAACGCCGACACCACGTTGCCAGTGTAGCGAGCGATCTCACGGGTACAACACAACTACTACATTCATTCAGCAGAAAACAGCAACTGTGACGCATTTTGCGCGACTGTGCTTCGTGCGTAACTGCATTATTTGCATTTCAATTCACGTATGAATGGATCTACAGGCTCACTCTGTCAAGAAGCGAGGAAACGCAGGCTCGTTCGTCTGATGATCCGCATTTTGTTGGAGGCTGAAGAGCTCAGGAGCGTAGCTTTTCACACACACACACACACATACAAAAAAAGAAACCACGTTGGCACATTCTCTCGCTGCTAAAGTCCAGAGAATGTGTACCCATAATGTACCATCATTCCCGCTCCAAGTGCCATCATTCTGCACCGCTCAGAATGTTGGTCCAGTGATTGGACCTGCTCATCAATCAGCACGCTCATTCCAAGCTTCGCCTGAAGAACGCAGAGCGCGCATGTTCGGGAGCTGCGGTCCGTTGGCCCAGCTCACGGTGTCGCTGGACAGAGCCGCGTACGCTGCCGGGGGCCTCGTGCGCGGTGTCGCGACGCTTTGCGTGTTCCGAGACATGCTCGGCGACGGTACGATGCGTCAGACCGCATTGCGATCCAAAGTGGCGCTGCGCCTGACCTGTTGTGTGCGTTGTGTGTGCGTGTTATGCAGAGCTGAGTGTGCGTTTCCGAGGGGAAGAGACGCTCTTGTGGGTTGAAGTGGACGACGACCGCCACCACACTCGCGACCCCAGCGACGCGCCGTTCGCACAAAGACCAACCGGTTCTTGAACGACAAGGTACGATCCATCGCCACATGTGTGTGTGTGTGTGTTACTGTGACGACGGTCTGTTGAACTCGCGCTCTCTATGAATCGTAGGTCGTGGTGTTTTCATTCCCGCGGTCGTTTGCGAAGGGCGAAACCTACGAATTCCCGTTCCTGTATCAGTCGCACGCGACTTTGCCTGGCGTGTTCAAGATGCATCGTCCACATGGACTTGAAAAAGCAAGCGAGCACAAGCACATACACGATCTCCGCGCTGCGCTCACATACACGGTGCGTGCTAAGATCGACCGAGGCTCTCTGTTTGGCGTCGGGAATCTCCTCGCGCTGCAACCTCGTGATGCACGAGGTGCCCAAGATCGGGATCCACCCAACCACGACCGCCGGCGACTCGAACGGTAGCTTTGACGCAAAGACACAGTCCGTGAGGCTTCTGTCGCTGCTCGACCAGGGCAAGTGCGAGACCACGGCGTTCGCGGACAAATACGTGTGCTGCTCCGGGGACGTTGCCCGCATCCAGTACCACGTCAACAACGCGTCCCAGCTGCACATCCAGGCCGTCAAAGTGCGGCTGTACCAGGACATCTACCTGTGTCTGCGACGGGTTCGAGACGCAGCGCCAGTGTCACAAAGAGTGGCGAGCGTCGAGGTTGCAGGCATCGCGGCCAACTCGGAGCGTCGCGACACGCTGCTGCTCGCGCTGCGTTCTCAGGACGACGGTCGCGAGCTGATGCCGTCGATGAACGGCGCGCTGATCAAGTGCGCATACCGCGTGCACATCCAGTTTGACATCCGCTGGAGCGCGGACCCGTTCCTCGATCTCCCGATCGTGATCGCCGCTGCAGCCACCACGGTAAACGTCGATGCAGCGGACCAGGGGCTCTCGCGCTGCAGTAGGCAGTAGGGAAATAACAACACGAGGGACAAAAGCTGCGGCGCTTTCGCAGCCAAACTAGCAGCACGCAGTCCAAAACGTCCGACATTACGACAACAATTTAAAAACAATGTGCACTGGCGGTAAGTAGACGTCGCCATCGCTGCGTGTCCAAAGTAACAGCACCCCACGCAACGCCACGACCTTCGTTCGCACTCCAAGACCCAGCCACACATACAGAGAGAGAGTAGACTAGAGATCCGAACGGATGAGCGGCTTGAGGTACTGGGCATAGCTCTCGGCGACCTGCGTGCGGTTGAGCGGCTCGCGTGCCGCGTGCGCGATCAACGCGCGGTAGATGTCGCCGTCGTAGCGCCCGATGGTCGAGTTGAGCTCGAAGTCGCTGAAATCCCACGCGTCCGTGAGCAGCACAGCGTTCTTGCGCACGGCGGGCAGAAGCGCCCCGAGCTGCTCCCGGAGCCACTCGCCCTGCGCGCTCGAGACGTAGTCGTGCTCGCGGAACTCGCCCAAGGACGCGACCATGAGCCACGTCGCAAAGTACGTGCACAGCGTCGCGACAGCGGCTCGCGACGTGCCTGCTGGGATGGCGTCAACACCGCTAACGAACGCGTACAGCAGCATGTACTCGGCGTGCGCAGCGGACGCCTTGGTCATGAGCACCATGTGCGGGTTCGACTTGTTCTTGTAGTCAGCTGCGTGCGAACGCTTCGTCTCCGCCACGGCCGTCACGAGGTCATGTGCGGCTCGCGCTGAACGCACTTTGAACGCTGTCAGCAGCACGCTGAGATCGTTCCAGTCGCTGCCAGTTTGCGCACTGCACTTGGCGCGCAGCAGAGCGGTGTCGCGCAAGAACGCGGTGCTGTCGCTGGGCGCGGCCTCACTTGCCGAAAGCACCTTGACGAGGTACCGCGCGTGCTGCTGCACGAGCACGTCGGACGTGCCTTCGTACGTGCTCGCGCCGACGATCTCCGAGAAGATGTGCGCCAGATTGCTCGACAGCGTGAACCCGTGGCCGCCGCAGAGGCGCCGCAGGGCCTCGATACCGTGGCCCACGTGGTCGGCGAGCCACGCTTTCAAACCAGACGACACCGCGTGGAGCTCGGCCAAGAGGGGTGCAAACTGGGCGGCGCCGCCGTCTGTCTGCTTGACGATCTCAAGTGCGTGGTCGTGCATGGCGCGCATCGCGTCCCCAGCGAACGTGGCCGCGTACGACGACGCAATGTACGGGAACAGCGCGTTCTGCTGGTTCTGGTAGTCGAGCACCTGGAGCTCGCCCTTGCTGCCATCGCGGCTTCGTCCTTGGACTCGTGCCGCGCTGAAGCGCGTCGTGATCGTGGCTGCGGAGCCGATGATGTATCCGAACTTGAGGATCATGTACGCGCGCACTTGCACCATCGTCAGGTACACGAGCTTGTCACTCTTGGGCCGGACGAACGTGCCGTCGGGGAGCACTTTGGCGTACCGCATCATCATGTGCTCTCTCGGCACGCGCACGTTGTGGAACGCGCAGTAGCCGTTGTCGATGGACTGGAAGCCGATCTTCGGGCCGATGTCGCCCACTTCGATGCCCGGCAGCGGCTCGTGGTCCTCGAGCGACCGCAGCTGCACCAGGAACGCCTGGATCCCGACGTCGCGCTTCGGTTCCCCGGCTCGGCCGAGAAAGAGCCGCGCGTGCACGATCGCGTGGGTCGCGGTCTTCCCGAGCCCTCCCGGCCACCACTTGCGGCTCGTGAGTGTCGGCGAATGGATCACAAACTCCTGCGCGGCCACGTCGAAATGCGCGACGGTCTCGAGGCCCTGGACGTTCGAGCCGTGGCCGAGCTCGGTCTGCGCGTACGCACCGAGGATCTTGTAGCTCCTCGCGAGCGGCAGCCACTTGGCCTGCTGCGTCTCGTCCGCCTGGTTCTCAAGCGTCGGCACGAACATCGCGCGGTGCACGTCGGCGGGCAGGCGGTCGCCCACAGCCACGTACAAAAACTGCTGATCCACGGGGTCGTCGATGCCGTGCGTCTGCAGTAGCTTGACGTAGTGGTACATCTTCTCCACGGCCTCGTTGTACCGCTGCGTGTGGTTCTGGAACGCAAAGTCGCGGCGCGAGAGCACCGGGTGCGCCGCGATGAGCTGCTCCATGCGCTTGCGGCGCGCGTTCGCGTCCGCGCCGCCGCGCAGCACGGGCGTGAGCACCGCCGGGTCCGCGTCGCCTTCGGCGCGCTCCTTGCGCAGCAGCAGCGGCGCCAGATCCGCGAGCTCCGCGGCCATCGCCATCGTCGTCGCCGCTTGCCGTTCGGTTCTTCAATGACGCGCAAGCGCGCCATTGGGCAACGCGTGGGTCGATAGTTAACCTATCTCAGTGGAGCGTGCTGCTCGCATTCCCAGAAAACCCGCTCTGCATCGTCTGTGTTTGGGCGGTTTCTCCGTGAACACTGACAGCTGCTGGACATAAACTTAGAGAGTCATTCATCAAGTTGTGGAGTACGCGACAGCACATAGTGCGGGAGCTACCATCACTCTCGCGACCCTTTCCTCATTCACTTGCTTCCCCACGTGGTACATATAACGAACGCGCCGCCGCGATGGAGCCGCCCGCGTTCGCCCGCAAGCACCTGCCGGCGCAGTGGACGCCTGTGGACCAGGAAATCATCGAGGACCTGCTTCTCTCGCCCGCGGACCTGGCGCCGGCCTCCTCCCACCAGTCGCCGCCGGCGTCGTCCACGATGCTCGCGTTCCCGTCCATCGAAGCCGTGCACCCGGTCCAGATGCCGTACGCGGCGGCGTACATGATGGCGTCGACAGCAGCGCATCCGTCAGCTCTGCTGCAGCACCACGGGTGCGTCTGGCCAGGTGGCGCGCTCCAGAACACTGCTGCTGCAGCGAACCCGGGCATGCTGGGGCAGCTCATGGGCAGCGACGAGACGCGCAAGGCCAAGCACCGCGAGGTCCAGCGGAGGTTCATGGAGAGGAAAAAGGTGGAGCGATATGCTGTATATGTATATGGATATGCGTGCAACGCTGCGTGCTCATGCGCTGGTTGTATGTGGACAGGAGCAAATCAAGCGCACGAAGCAGTTGGCGAGGCAGTTGGAGCTGAAGTACGACATCCTGAAGCTCTTGTCCGAGAAAAAAGGGCTCTGGGAGGAGAACGACGCACTCGAGACGAAGGTCGCGGACCACGGCGGTGCCGCGGTTCTCTCCAGAGAGCGAGTGAACGTGATCCTCGAGGTGCATTTTCGCTATTGTTTCTTATGCGGGAAAAGTACTTTGTTTGACAGACCCGTTGCTTTGTATGCAACCAACCTCAGGACCAACTCAAGAAGGTGAAAGAAAGCTACGAGCCGATCACGGACAACGAGTGGAGCGAGCTGCTGCGGAAAAACATCGACGACTACGAGATCACGACGCGCGAGCCAGACTACGTGAGCACGGGCATCACGGTCATGGGCTGGTCGGAGCGCCGCAAGCAGGAGAACTCGTCGCTCAAGTTCATCATGTCCAAGCAGTTTCCGCACCTGAACGCAGCCGACTTTATGCACACGGCGTTCACGAAGCTGTGGCTGCAAAAGACCCACTCGAGCCTCTTCAACGCCGCCGTCACCATCAAAGTATGCTCTCTGTATGCACCAATATTGTCGCGGCTGTAGGACTGATGGATATTCTTTTCTTTCTCTCATACCTTTTCGGCAATTTAGATCCAGATCCTGCAGCAACTGAATGACGACGCGATCGTGATGCACCGCGCGTTCTTCAACCCGCAGACCAACGGCGTGGTCCACTCGATCGAGACGATGTGCCGCGTGCAGCACGGCCACGACTGCATCGTGTTCCTGCGGAGCCCGGACCGCAATCCGATCCAGCGCTGCGTCGCCGACAACTACGACTGGGTCCACATCTGGACGTCGCTCGTGTTCTCGCCGCTGCCCGCGCGCCATGGCAGCAGAAGTGTCGGCACAGGCGGCTGCCTCTTCCGCTACGGCGGCATGCTGCGCGACTTTGCGGTGCCTGACATCAAGTACTGGCTGATCGAGATGCTCTGGGTGTTGCTGCGCTTCGAGAGCGTCATGGACGCGCCCGTGTTCTCGCTGCCGTACGCCGAGAGCACGTGAGCGAAGAGGCGAGACGCAAAGCGAGGCTGCAGGGCTCCGTTGCCCGCGTTGGTGATGGCGGAGCAATGTGTAAATTATTCGGCTGCAATGGTCGTTCAAGTGTGCTTATAAAAAAAAATGTATGATTTCGCACTCCGTTTTTGTTTTATTTCGATAAAAAGCACATTGCTGCGGCTGCTCTCAGCAATGTGCTTTTTTATGCGGCGGTCGCAAGCAGGTACTTTTTGCAGCAGAAACCGGCTCGTTTTCACGAATGCGTTTCCTTTTTAGCCAATCCGGATGCTGCAAACAGCCAAATACGGTGTACACTCCTTTATGATAAACGGAAGGGTAATTTATTAAAATGCCCATTAGTTTGACATGATTAGCTAAAATACCCACAAGTTTCAATTCTTTGTTAAAATACCCATGTTTGACAAGTTTTTGGCTAAAACACCCTTTCATGCAAATGACCACTCTACGTGAGATAATAACAGACCCTGGGCAGCAACCAGGCGGTGTGGGTTCAAATCCCTCTGTGGCAGCTTTCAGCCGGTCCCTCAGTAGACTGATGAGTGTCTCTCGTCCTTGTCTAGGTGTAAGTCGGTACTACTTAGTGCACTGAAACCCACACAAACCTGCGTAAGTCCACCCTGACACGGCTCTATTAGCAGAGCAGTTTGCTCATGATACCCACGCCTTTGCAAAGAGGTGGCAGGGGTGACGGTGAACTATGGCACTACGGGTATAGGGCCAAATGATGTCTGCCAGCGGTGTTATCACCGAAGTAGGAACGG
>JAADVP010000324.1:0-25624 GCA_023335675.1 Globisporangium solare | reverse complement strand
GAAGCTGCAAAGGCGGCTTCCTCTGTTAGCGTGGAGAATCGGCAAACAAAGCGATTCTCGACAAACCCACCGACGTTATCGACAGTCAAAGGGTATGCGCTGCTCGCCCGTCCGAAAGGCGGCTCTGGATGACTGGCGCCAACCGCATCATCATGGAGAGAGGGAGAGAGAGGAAAGGAGAGCGGCGCGTTCGTGTCACACGAGCAGACATCGAGGAACGTTGCGGAGCGCCGCGTATGGAGCGCAGACGCGCACATCCCCAGCATTCGCGTGTCATTTCGGCGGAAGAGCTGAGTCTGAGCGCATCAGAGACTCAGATTCACTTTGTATGACTGAGGAATCTGATCCGACACGAATTAATCTGTCTGACGCGCCAAAAGCGCATTCTTCAACACCCTCTTCGTATCAAATACCCTCTATTAAACTGCTTCCTCTCTCTATCAACACCCCGAAAGCACACACTTATAGCAGGATATGTAGCTTCTACGTATTATTCGAGGCCATAATCTTGTGGTGCGCTATGATGGGAGCCAAAAAGCCACGCGGCCCCCCAACAGCTCAAGCACGAGCGCTCTGCTTCCATCGCGCTCGCTACACGCGCCGCTGTCTCCGTCCGTCATGGCTGCGAGCGACGCAAAGGCCATCGCGTCCTCCACCAGCGCCACGCACCGGTACCAGCTGCGCCAGCGCCGCATCAACGCGGCGACGCGCGAGCTCGCGAGTCTGCAGCCGCCAACCGCCGAAAGTAATAATAGCGACCACAGCCATGGCGATGGCGGACGGGCGTCTCCGCCGCTATCAAAGCCCAAGTCGCCAGGCAACGGCGTGGGGCTGAGCCCGCGACTCGGCGAGGCGTTCTCGTCGGACAACATGTTCCGCGCCGCGCGTGGTAGCGACATGGAGAACCTGCTGCTGTTCCGCGAGCAGCCGCGCCAGATCGCCGTGCTCGGGCTCGTCGTCGCCGCGGTGTCGTACTTTTCGTTCACTCACGACTCGCAGGTGCGGCAGCAGCATTTTGCGAAATGGAGCGCAAAGAGAGGGGATGATTCAGTGCACTGACGATTGTGATGAATGAATGCGGGACTGCTGCATGGATTAGGATGTGACGGAGAACGTGCGCAACGGACTGTCGACGGGCGTGCTGATCTTCCTCGTCTACTGCTTCCTGCAGACGCGCGATGGGCTCATGGTCCGTCCTTGGGTTACTGCCATCATCACCACAAGCGGCGTCTGACTCACACATTCTGCTGTCTCCATGTGCGTAGGTGCGGCCTCATCCGGGGCTTTGGCGGATCGTGCATGGCTGCTCGGTCGTGTACCTGCTTCTGCTCGCAGCCATGTCGGTGCAGAACCGCCAGGGCGCGATCGTGTCGATGCAGTTTCTCTTTCCCGAGGTCGGGTCCTTGAAGAAAGCGGTTCCAGGCGCGCCGCTGGAGTGCGCCATCAACGCCAACACGATGTACCGTGGCGTGTCGAGCATCTGGTTCTTGGCGCACGTGACTGGGTGGTGGGGCAAGATGTGCATGTTCCGCGACTGGCGCTTCTGCTGGGTGCTCAGCATCGCGTTCGAGATTCTGGAGCTCGCGTTCCAGTTTGTGATCCCGGACTTCCAAGAGTGCTGGTGGGACTCGCTGTTCATGGACCTCCTTGGCGCCAACTTGCTCGGCATGTTCCTCGGACGCCTCACGCTCTGGTACTTTGAGACCAAGGAGTACGACTGGTCGGGCAAGAAGGAAAAGAAGATGGGCTACTTGCTCCTGGTGCTCAGCCAGTTCACGCCCATCAGCTGGTCGCAATACCACTGGGAGGTCTTCTCGAGTTTCAAGCGCTTTGCCCAGGTCCGTCGTGTTCCAGACTTAACATCGTTGAGCCGAAGTGTACTTACTGGCGTTTTGACAATTGCGTCTTTTTTGCTTCGTTTGGGTTGTAGATCATGTTCGCGCTCTTCGTGTGTCTGCTCGTGGAGCTGAACGCGTTCTTTCTGCTCACAACGCTGAGCATCCCGAAAGAAAGCAACTTCAACGCCTACCGCCTGTCGCTCGTGTTCCTCATCGGCATCCCAGGCGCAGCCGAAGTAAGCAAGCGGCTGTTTGAACTGTGCTGCGTCTTGAAAAGTGCAGTCGATGCTGACGCCAACGCCTCGCTTTGTGTGTGTGTGTGCTCGTAGTACTATGAATTCCTGAGCAACCCCGAGTGCCAGCGTCTGGGCCAAAACGCGTGGATGATCCTCTCCATCGCGGTGTTTGAGGTGCTCGTGTGGGTGAAGTTCTCGGCCAACGGCGTGCTCTTCAACGACGCGCCGCCGGCGCTCGTGCTATACCCGATCCTGGCGTTCGCGGCCATGTTCTCGATCTGGATGGTGTGCTTCTTTTCGCGGGCCAGCCGTCCAAATGCGGCGGCGGACCCAAAGCACGCGTCGCCGCGCATCGCCAAGCTCTACCAGGTCACCACGTGGGGCAAACTCGATGTGCTCTTTTGGCTCTCGTTCACGCCACTGCTGCTGCTCATCACGCAGTGGGCTTACTAAGCAAGTGACACGAATGGTGGTGGAGGATTGCGCGATTTGCATGTGCTTATATCAGGAAATAGAATAGAGAGAGCGACAACAGAGGCATGCATGTCTTGATGGTGTTTGGCTTATGACGAACAAGGAGAACGAGCGAGTTGAAACACAAACACAGACTGGTGGTATATTGAAATGCATCTGATTGGTCCACAGAGGAGCGTCGACTCGCTTAGTGCTTGATTCGGTAGTACTCTGGGACGCGGAAGCGCTGCTCCATGTCGTCGTCGCTCTCGTCGCGCAGCTTGACGCTGTAGTACTCGTCCACGGGGATGTGCTTGGCGCCGCCGTAGTAGTCCAGCAGCACGATGTTCTCGGGCTTGAGCACGTACGGCTTGAAGCCGTGGCCGCTCGGCCAGTATTTCATCTGAGGGTGCCTGCATGCCATAACGAGAGGATTAGTCACCGATTTAGTCAGCAAAGCCCACGCAGCGTAACGGAACGTACTTAGAGAACAGCGCCTTCTTGGCGTACTCCTCCTTGTCCGCGGGCACGGGCATGACGGTGCCGGTGAACGAGAGCTTCCAGCACGTGGGGTCCTCGACGTCCATCTTGCACGCGCCCTTGCCGCCCTGCGCCATCGAGATCGACATGCTCGCGCTTGGGTTCACCGCCAGGTCGCTCGCTAGTGTGTTATTATACATCAAGTAGTAGCAATACGCAGCGTCAGCTTCTCTCTGCCTGTCATCATAAGAAATCGAAGTTTGCACGCACCAGTGGAGTCCATGGGCGTGAGGTAAAAGAAGATCTCGCCCGTGGATGCCTCCGCCGAGTCGCCGACGCCGTCTACAACAGCATTGTCGACCAAGTTGTTAGCATGATGATGGTGGTGTGCAAACTGGTCCCGTGAACGATTCTATTTGCTCAGTCAGACGCACCGCTGTACGAGACGATGTTGGCGAACGGCACGCCGTTGAACTGCTTCGAGATGGTCGCGAGCGTCCCCCACTCGTTCTCATGCACCAGCTGGCGCGCATGGAGGGCTCTTCAGTCGCATCACATTATGCACGTGTACGTCAGCCCCATATAATATATAAATACGCGTTCATCTATGCATGAGGACGTACGCCGTGGACGGCGTGACCCGCGAGAGGACCATGACCGAGTGGCGCATGTAGCTGCGGCGCGCGTCGCACGCGCTGCCAGCGAGCAGCACCAGCAGCACCGCCAGCAGCACACGCAGCGGCGTCGTGTTCTTCTTCATGGCGCTCATGAGGAGGCTCCTTGTCGTCGTGGCGCTCACGCAGCGAGATCCAAAGTGGCAATGAGCTGCCCAAAATGCGCTTCGAGATGCATGCGCTCCCAATTTCGCTATTCTTTTCTTTTGCTTACGCCTTCGGCCAATCAGAGCTCTGTACTCATATCCTTACGGACACGACACTGGTCGTAACCAGGTGCACATCTCTTGCGCAACGCCTTTGGCTTTTCTACGCAGACGAGAAGCCCGTGCAAGGTGGCAGCCATCGACTGACAGCAGAGAGAAGCCGCAGCGTTGCGATAGTTGCTGCCACTGTCTGCATTTGCATGTTCACTGGGTGTCATGGCGATCTATAGCAGCGTGTCACCTTGGGCGCTTAGCCTGGCGGGAGCCTGTGACCACACGCAACGAAGAACTCTTTGACAGATTCCGTCGTGAATGTTCGTCGGTGGTCGCAGATAAGACTCGAACGCTGCAAAAGCTGTTGGTGCGAGTGACGTGACGTGATTGTGGCGGTGGCGCGTGCCTGCACTTCCTGCCGTGGCGCCATGACGAGTCGCATCCCCTCACTTGATGGGAGACCAGGGCAGTACTATAGTGATCAACCTTATTAAAATGCATTCCCCCCATCGTCATCATCGCGGCTGCCTGTCAAAGGGCAAGATGAGTGAGTGTGTCTGGGCTTCATGCCGCCGTCATGCCTCCGGCCAATCAAGTTGAAGCGGGAAAATAGTATATGTCCTAGAAGACATAGAGCTCTGTTTAAACCAACAACAATGCCTCAGCGTATACATTTACAAGGAACCTTTTGTTGACGCATGCGCCGCACGCAAATTAGGCATGCTCGACGCTTTTCGTAACACCGTAGCAGTGCCACCCAAATGAGATCTGTGAGAGGATGTTACGAAATACACTCCTCCCGAGCCCAAATTGAAGTGCCGTGTTTAAGGACATCTACTTCGTAGTACATATCCAATTATCAAATTAGAGAGCACAGCAGCATGTCATTTCAACCAATCAAGTACTGTACACTATCTAAACCTATCCCTACAACAGCATAAATCACTCGCCGAGCTGATGTGAGCCGCACTCACGCATTTCTCCGGTTCCTGACACGTTATGCCCTCATGGTTCGTCCGCCATACCCTGTGAGCATGAGAGGCGTTTCTGGTGATGTGTCAGCAGATCGTTTAGAGATCCCAGGAAGGTATCGCCAGTCTCAGCTTCAAGGACGCACTTCGCAAACGAGTACATGCCAGGACGGTCCAGCTCCACTGAGGCACTCTGGCGCCTTCCGATTCATGCGATCAGGAGCAACTCCCATATCAAGTGCTTGTTTTCTTCGAAGTTCAGACTGGCTCAGCGTACTATTCGATGTGTATTCGCACACAATGTGGCGTTTCCGGGCATAGCACGCCCCGAAGATCTCGGTGATACGAGGATTCTTGGGACCTGACTTGAACTTCGTGCAAGAAGAGACTGGTATTGCCCTTACCAAGGATCGCCTCGTAGCCCAGAAGCTTGAAGGCGACCGACCGTACAGCCCTGCCAACTTCCTTACACACGATTCACCTGCAATTGAGTCGTCTATGCTGAGCAAGTGCTCGCTTGATGGCAAGTACCACAGTGGCTTCGAACGTGCCGTCAGAATGAATTGTGAGAGTCCGTCTTTAGAGCCGTGAACGTCTATGCCGTAATCGTCAGTTGCTGTAGGGCTTATTTTTGGGTTCCACTGGCTCGTATCGTTCGTGCTTTGCCTTCCACGTGTGAGCTGAACGTCGCTCGAAAATCCCTCGTTGTTACCAGGTAAAACTTAAGCTTTGAGTGAATTATCTGGTGTAGTCTTGCGATTTTTAATCCTTCGCTTGCCCTCGATCATCGAGATGGGTGACCGTCTTTGACAGCAGAAAGAATTGAGGCAGGGTGTAGCCGAGCTCAATCACTGCAAACGCTGGACTCTCGTCGCCTTTCTGTTCAAACTGACAGCGCAGGTCAGAGACTCGGTGCTGGATTATAGACCGCTTGGCGTATCTCTCTTGCAAGAGATCGACAGCTTTACCAACAGTCAACGCTGTCTCTGGGGCCAAGTGTGCTGCAGCATCAGCGTGTTCCATCTCGCATTCTTCGCGACCGCGACGCGCGAGGCTTCTCTCGGTTCTTCGCATCTTGCCTGCGCACATTGGTGGTGATGCATCATCATCCATTCCGTGTGCTTCATGTACCCCCCGACCTCCGTCTGACAAGGGCTCGAAGACGAACTACAGGACGCAAACTTCGAATACAGCGACGTCAGGTGGCAGCGATGGCTTCGAAGCTCTGGGACTCAGTTCATGGAAGCTGGCGCGTGCCCCACTGACGTCTCTTTCCACATCAACGATGCTCAAGTGGTTGCACGACAGCAGCAGCAGCTTCGTTCGAAGTGAGAGCTTTGGCAGCAGAGCGCAGCACTTCAGAGACGATGGCCGACGACCTCGATGTTTACCACCCATCGCCAGTGCGAACGAAAAGATTTTTCCAAGTTCCAAAGTCTTTGCTCAATCGATTTTCTACCAATCCGGTACATCCTGTCGTTTCCAGTCCCACGTGATTGGCAGCAATCTGATCCGAAACCACAACAAGTATCAAACTGAGATTACCTCAATTCAAGAACAGGATCCTTATACCTGAATCCTCGCGTGCTTTGTCTTTCCTTTTTCCCGGATCTTGCATTTAGCTTCCGGTTCCGCAACTGCAATATCCCACTATCAACTGGCGCGCGCAACGATAAACGCGAACGCATTATTACTATAGCAAAAGCAAGAAGGAAGATGGCGTCCACGAAGCAGCAGGTGCTGCAGCTCTACCGCGAGCTGCTGCGCGTCGCGCGCGCGTTCCCCGAGCGCAGCATGGGCGCCAAGCTGCAATACAACACGCGCGAGCTCATCCGCCTGCGCCGCGACGAGACGAACGCCGCCAAGATCGCGCAGTTTCTCCAGGAAGGGCGCGACACGCTGCGCATGTACCAGCTGCTGCAAGAGGAGCCGAGCGTGCTGACGGCGATCACGCGCAAAAACGAGCAGGATGCTGCCGAGAAGGAGCGCGAGCGCGAGCTCGTGCGCCGCGCCACGCAGTTCCACCAGCAACAGCACCAGCCCCAGCAGCACACTCAGCGCGCCGAGTAACGACCTACAGAACGGAGGGTTCAAGATAGTATTCAATGTGTTTGTTGTGCGTTGTGCCAGTGATTCCTCTTATGAGAGTTGGAAAAGGAGAGAGCGAAGACATCGTCCATATCTTCTTTATATATATATATGTAAAGTGTATTATTGCAGCGCACATACACGACTCTTTTTCAGCAGCTCGAGCTTCTTGTCTTCGAGCACCCGCAGTCGACGCTGTAGCTCTTCACGCTCCTTCGAGTCGCCGGCAATGCGCTGCTTTAGCAGCTACACAGAGACGGCAGAACGCTCCAGTTAGGCGCACACAACAACAGCAACAAGGTAAAAGTTGGGATAAACACTGTGTGCACGTACCTCGATCGCTTGGTCCGTTTTGCTCGCTACCTGCTGCAAGCCTGCCATGAACTCCTGTCGGTCCTACAGCTGACCCTCTAACTGCGTCGTGCGCTGCGCCAGTTGGTCGTTCTGCTCGTCTCGGCGCCTGAGTTCCTGCTACAGCAGCGCGCGCTCGTGGCCAAACTGCTGCTCGAGCGCGCTCTTTTCGTGTTGTCGCTCCAGCTCCTGCACTCGGATCTGCTCGCGCTCTCTCTCCAATGCAGCGGCAGCTGCCTGAGCCGACGCCAATGCCGCAGAGGCTTTGGCTTCGTTGGTCTCTGCCAATGCCCGAGCGCGCTCCAGCTCTTCGGCGTGTTTCGCGTTATCCCGTCGCGATTTTGAGTCTTTCTCGTCCGGCACTTCGAACATGCGATCTCTAAGCCCAATGAGGTAAAATCGACTCTGGTAATGGCATCACCGAAGCTGTGGTTGTAGTTTTGCTTACCTGGGCGTGCTGGTGGCAGGAAGAGCAGATTGCGGCGTTGGCGTGAGGAAATTGAACTGCAATGTTTTGTTGTCGACCTGTGCGAGAAACTCATCCGTCACCAGCACTTTGACGACCTAGTGCGATGTTCAAAGCACGACGCAGCAAGTATGAAAATCAGCAGTCGACACTTGAAGCACCGATGCGAGCGAGACGTACGTTTGCGTACTCGAGTGGCAGCAGGTAGCTCTCCGTGGCAGGCGTGACTTGGCACTGCACGTGTGCATCCCAGAGCCGCTGGTGCAGCATTTTCTGCTGCGCTTGCATGCGCAAGAGAAGCCATATGAACCTGCCTTTCAGGCCACTCAACTCCTCCATGTCGGTCTCGAGTGCAGCATCATCAGCATCGCGGCGAGGCGTGGCTCGCATCTCCAAGTCGACTGCAGTGCCATCGCCGTCCAGTTCGTTGGTCGCACGACTCGGCCGCTCGGCTCGAAGGAACCCGCTGGGCTGCTGCCGCTCGATCAACGGCAGATGCGTGGAGAGCATGATGTGAGCGTGCACTTGGCCCAGCAGTTCCTCGCTTTGTTCATCGGGGTTATCACGCAGGGAGCGTTGATCGATCGGCGCCAGGACGGCAATCTCAGTCTCCACGTCAAACCTGCAGCGGCTTCCACCAAGTGAGCAAGTCAGTGGCAACTTCCAGCTTCATGCACGCACGAGGGACTCACAGAAAGCGCAGTGGTCGAAGGATCACTGCGGCCGTGCCGAGCACTGTGGGCGCTGCGTGCAGTGTCTCCTTCATGCTCGGCAGAGCGGCCATTCACTAGGACGCCTATGTGCGAAAAGCCGCATCCAAAAAAGTATCTATTTTTTTCTTCTTCACGAGGCAGTACGAGTTCTCGGCGGCGTCGCGCATTCACGGGCGTCAGCATCCACGACAGGCTCGTAGATCCGCTCACCGCCACACGATATGGGCTCGTACTGGGGGGGATGCAGCCATTGTGTGTTTGGATCTTGCGTCTTCATTGTTCACGCCCGGGCTCTTGTTTTGCTCGTTCCCACTGTGTCTCTCGTCCCCGAACTCACTCACCGTCTGCAGATTTGTTTGTCTCTTTTTGCTTCTTGGATCAAAACGCGCTTGCTATGTGTGCACGCATGCTTTCGTGGTGCACGGCCGCCCGTCCGCTTCGTCTCGCATCGCTTGATGGTGCATCGCCACAGCAGGCTACATACACACGCATATATAAGAAAAACTACTTACCTACCTGCCTACTTTACAACACTCACGACTGCGGCGCGTTGCCCGTGAACGAGAACGAGCGCGCAAACGAACCAAACGTCGTCGAGTGCACGCGGCGCTTCTCGGGAGAACTCGTGATGCCGCCACGGAAATACCGAGGGGGGAGGACCGCGGCGTCGGCGGTCAAGGCGGCTCCTTCGTCTCCTGCACAGACGTCGCCATCCACTTTCCCGAGTTCCGCAGCCAAGAGCGTCGTCGCCTTTCGCTGTTGCGATTGCCGCTTGAGCGCGTCTGGCCGCGCTGAGCCACCGATCTTCCACTCAAGCTTGTCCATGCGCGCGGGCGAGTCCTTGGCGACTTGCACGACAACGGCGACCTTTTGAAAGGCGTCGGCTGGCGACATGGACCGACTGGTGAGTGCATGCGCAGCGTACTCTTGTGATGGGGTCTGGCGCTGGTAATGGCTCGAAGAAGCAGCCGGCAAAACGTCCGGCATCGGCGTCGACACGCTTCGGCGCAATGGGGTTCGGAGCGTGACCTCGTCGTCCATAGTTGGCGTGTACGGAGTCGGCGTCGTGGCACGGCGGAAGTGCTCGTCGGCGTCGTCGCTGATGCTTCGGAAGCCCGTGAACGACGGCTGCAGCGCTCTCTCCTGCTTCGCCATCACCTCACACTCCTGCTTCTCTTCGTCATCCATGGATTCATCTGTTGCCACTGGAACGCGGCTGCGAGTAGCTACGAAACGCGAGAGATCCACAATTTCTTCTTTAATGTGCACCATCTCGTCGTCGTCGTCGTTCTCGTCGACTTTGGCTGCCGTTGGTGCTGGTGGTGGGCGGTTTTCTTCGTCGTGTGCAATGCTGGCAGTACGGCGATGGGGCTGATTCATGTGCTGAGCCGCCAATGGATGATCGTGCTTCATACTCGGTGGTGATGGAAAGTGATTTGTTCGATCAAAGCCGAATGGCTGCGCGCGCTCGCCAAACGTTCGTCGGTGCGCCCGCCGCTTCTGTGGAGAGCTCTGTGCAGTATCGAAATATTTTGGTGGCATGTTGAATATGGACGACGATGGCACCGCAGAGCTTGCAATCGCTTGCTTCAGCAGCACCAAGCGCGCATTGTTCGCTGCAGTACTAGCACAGCTGCTGCTCGTCGCGCGATCGCTCTTGTGCTGGAAATGGCGCGCCGTGATCTCTGCGCGGAGCATCGTGCGTTGGTCCGCACACGCGCCTGACGCGAACTGGGACGTCATGAACTCCTCCGATTCGTTCAGCAACATCTGCTCAATGTCGACGAACCCGCCGTCGAGATCTTTTTCCACGAGCTCGGACGCCGCCGACTGGAAGCACGCCGAGTAGCTGTAGAACGCGTCCTCGCCGTACTCCTCCGCGAGCCGGCGGTCAAGCATCGCGCTCGGCCGGAACCCGTCCATGTCGTTGTCGTCGTCGGCGTCGCCCATGACGCCGTCCAAGGCGTCCATGTCCACGTCGTGCGCGCCCGCCGCGTCGCCGTCATCGAGCGCGTCCAGGGCCAGAGACAGGCGCAGATCGTCGTCGTCCAGCGGCGCGTGCTGCTGCGCGTGGGCCATGGGCGTCGTCAGCGTCTAGGGACCAGGAACACGCGTGTATATGGCGCGCGTTCTGATGATGAGCTGCTTTCCTTTTTTTCGCTTTTTGGAGCTTTCCACAGCAGCCACCGCCCGCGCAATTTTTGACGCGCACCTGGAGATAAGAACATACACTGGAGAGGGATGGGCACGGTACTTGGGATGGCCGCTCACTGTACCGCTTCAAAGTCGACGAAGGCTATAAGTAGACGCGAATATGTTGACTTGCGAGGGGATCTGGACTACTTTAAGAAAAGTTGCTATGGATCGACTGAAGGGTTGATTTGGTCACTTAGGACTAGGGAACATGTCACTAAAGAGAGGTAATCGGACTGCAACTTTTTAACTTTTTGTGTCTCCAAGTAAAGCTCGGTGTTAGTCAGCCCCCACCTTAACCCATTCACCCACATCCCGCGCTTTGGCTTTTTTTACCCACCCAAATGAGTCACCCATAACCCACCACCCGCGTGTCGTGAAGCGTTGTATGTAGTTTGACTGGCGCTGGAAAGAGCGACGGCAATAACCACCAGCCACTTGGTGCGCACACTCGGCGCTTCAAGCTGCTGCTGCTGCTGCGTTCGCTCATTTGCGCGCGATGGTGTTTAAGAAGAAGGGCGGGAACTTTAAGGTCGGCGGCGGCGGAGGTCGTGGAAGTAGTGGTCGCGGCGGCGGTGGTGGCGGCCGCGGATCCGCTCCGTCGCAGAAGAGCGGCGGCGCCAAAGTGGTGCGCACGTCGTCGTCGACGGGCCGCAACCCGTTCGATGTGCGCGGCAACGCCAAGACCAAGTACGAGGTGATCGGCAAGCGCGTCAAGGGCCAGGGCCGCAATGTGGCCGAGGCGCGCGCCGAGGCCGAGACGAAGCGCAAGAAGTCGCTCGGCGCGCAGTTCCAGGCGCGCAACAAGGCCAACTCGTTCAAGGACCGGCGACTCGGTGAGCAGGACCCGACGATGTCGCTCGAGGACAAGATGATCGCGCGTTTCCAGACCGAGCGCAAGCGCAAGCTGCGCAACGCGAGCGCGTTCGCGCTGCACGACTCGGAGGACGAGGACAACGACGAGCTGTTCTTGACGCACGGCGGCGCCAAGATCGACGATTACGACAACCTGAACGCCGACGCCACGTTCGAGCAGGACGCCGAGGACGATGACCACGACCGCGAGATGGACAAGGAGATCGTCAACAAGCTGCACTTTGGTGGTGGCGTGGGCGGCTCCACGGTGGGCCACTACGGCCCAGCGGCCTCCGAGGAGGACGGCCGCAAGAAGTCGCACAAGGAGATCATGCAGGAGGTAATGCTCAAGGCCAAGATGTTCAAGGCCGAGCGCCAGAAGAACAAGTCGGCGCAGGAAGACGCGACGGATAACCTGGACGAGGGCTTCAACGACATCCGCGCGCTGCTCGAGTTCCGCCCGACGCGGTCGAATGGCAAGGAGATCCAGGAGAAGACCCCGATGGACGAGTTCGACAAGCTCACGCGCGAGTTTGCGTTCGAAGCCAAGGCCAAGGCCACGGAGCGGCGCATGTCCCCCGAGGAAGCCGCGGCCAAAGAGCGCGATCGTCTCGCCGAGCTGGAGAAGAAGCGCGTGGCGCGCATGAAGGGCGACGACGACAGCGACGACGAAGGCAGCGGCAAGAAGGGCAAGAAGAAGCAGAAGACGCCGCAACAGATCGTGATGCCGCCAACGGACGACGATCTGTCCGCGGACTACGACCTGGACGCGCGCTTCAATGCCGCTGAGCAGGATGGCGAGGACGAGGAAGGCGACGGAGCCGACGAAGACGAGGAAGGAGAGGAGGACGAAGAAGAGGAAGAGGAGGATTCGGAAGCGGAGTCTGATGATGACGACAACAAGGAAGCAACCACGGCGGCGCAAGACGAAGACGCAGAGGAAGAAGACGCTGACGAAGATGACGAAGGCGATGACGAAGAGAAGGAGCGGAAGCGCCGGGAAGCCGCCGAGGAGCTGCCGTTCGTGTTCCCGTGTCCCGAGAGCCCCGAGGAGCTCACGGCGCTGTTCAAGGCCCACGCCAAGCAGTCGGCCGCGAACCGCGCGCTGATCGTCGAGCGCATCATCACGTACTACTCGCCGCGTCTGAGCGTCGAGAACCAGTCCAAGATGAAGAGCTTCTTCGCGATCTTGATCCGCCAGTTCCTCAAGTACGCGAGCAAGTACGCGGTTTACCGCGAAGACGTAAGTGTTGTCTGTGCATATGTGTGCTTATGTAGTGGCCATGGATCCAAACTAACCATGTGGCTGTGGGTTGCGTGTAGCTCGACGCGTTGGCCAAGCACCTGTTTGCGCTCGCGCAGCAGCTGAGCGACACGGCGGGCGTGATCGTGCGCGAGCTGCTGATCAACCTCTTCAAGCGGCTGCACAGCGCCAAGTCGCCGTCCAAGTGGCCCGAGTTGTCCGAGCTGCTGCTCTTCCGCGCGCTCGTGCAGGTGTTCCCGACGTCGGATCTGCGCCACAACGTGGTCTCACCCATGGAGACGCTGCTGGGCGAGAGCCTCGTGAACGGCGCGCTCGAGAGTCGCCAGGACGCCACGAGAGCGCTCTTCACGTGCACGCTGATGCTGCAGATCACCAAGGACAAGCAGCGCTTCACGCCCGAAGTGCTCGTGTGCCTCAAGAAGCTCGTGCGCGTCTACTTGGTGGCGTCGTCGCCGCTGCGAACGGAGCTGCAGGAGTGGATCGCTGGCGCCAACGAGGAGCTGGCGCTCCCCAAGCTGGAGCTCGCTGCGGCGTCGTCGGTATCGTCAGCTGCGATCCTGAACGGCTTGCTGGGCGTCGCGGACCTCGCGACGCAGCAGTACGCGCACCTGGCGTCGTTCGACGAGCTCTTCCACCCGATCTACTTGCTTCTCCACGAGCTCACGCGCGCGCTGTTTGGCGGCAAGTCCACGCGCGTGAACGAGACGATCGCGCGCGTCGCAGACCAGCTGGACAAGTGCTGGGCCGCGCGCACGCCGCTGCGGCTCCAGAGCTTCGCGCCGGCGCTGCTGCCGACGTTCACGCCCAAGTTCGACGAGAACTACACGCTGCGCAAGGACAAGGGCGCGGACCGCGACAAGGCCAAGCTCAAGCAGCTGCAGCGCCAGGTCAAGCGCGCGCGCAAGGGCGCTGCGCGCGAACTGCGCCGCGATGCCGAGTTCTTGGCGCGCGAGAAGCAGCAGGAGGAGAACGCGCGCCTCGAGAGCAAGCGCGAGAAGCAGAAGGAGATCTGGCGATGGCTCGAGGAGCAGAACGCGACGTTCAACGAGCAGGTCAAGAAGGGCGGCAACATGCTCAAGGGCGGCGGCTCGGGCCCGGCCAAGAAGCGGCGCGTGAGCAAGAAGTAGAGACATAGAGCGCGCGCGACATAACAACTGGATAATTAGATTTGCCTTTTTTGTGTATTCGCTTGTTTGCCAGAAGCTGTTGTTGGAATAGAGAGCGCGAGCGTGACATTACGGTCATGCGCGCGTTTGTGTATGTGTGTGTGTGTATGGACTTGTTTTTTTATTTATTGGTTTTTGTGTGTGCGCGATGCAGTGGGGCTGCATTCCGTCAGTCTGACTGGGCTCCATGCGCTGCTCTATCCTGCGCCTACCGCGCCTTGCATCCGTTCCTCTCGCGCTTACTTCTTGGCAGGCGCACGGTCCTTCTTTGGGATGCTCTTGACGCCGTACTGGCGCGTGGGCGGCATCGGTAAGATGTTGGCAATGCCCAGCAGGTGGCTCACGCGGTCCGACGGCTGCGCGCCGACCGAGATCCAATACCGCACACGCTCGTTGTTCACGCGCAGCTCCTTCACGCCATCGGCCGCAGCGATCGGGTTGAACGTGCCCAGCTATCGTATCACATTAAACCCACAACAAGATGGATGAGCCCTTGCGCTGCGCGTGCGCGCCACTTGGACAGAGAGCGAGGAACAACGTACGATTTCGAGGTGCTTGCCGTCACGCGGCGCGCGCGCGTCGGCGGCCACGATGCGGTAGAACGGGAGGTCCTTGCGGCCCCAGCGCGCGAGTCGCAGTCTCACCACCATCTCGTCTCTGCTGCGGGTGCTTGAGTGTGTGGGTCGGTGGCGCGCAGGCCTGCAGAGTCTCCTTCACCACTAAATCGCATGCACCTTCAAGTGGCACGCAGGCCACCTTGTTTTGGTACCAAATGCAGTGTGGAGCGCGCCACATTCTTCTAGCCAATCATCGTGGGGGTTGGATATGATGTACTAGCAAGAATTCCGTTCTAGGGAAAGCAAAACCAGGTTGTCCTAAATAGGATGTCCGGAGCATCATCCCATCGTCGACGATTTCGAATGCGCTCGCTTGGTTTCCCAATACAGCAGCTGATAGCCGCGTTTTTTGCTCGCGTTTATTAGTCGCCAGCCACGCCATACCCTTGTGCCACATCCGCTCCACTTGATCAAAAGCGCGCATGGCCAAGAAGAACGGTCTCACCTCTGGCATAGTAGCACGGAAAACGCACTGCGCCACCCTGAGAAAAAAAGCAAAATAGATAGTGATCAGCGGCCTCCTTGGTGGTGGTGGTTGCGCGCATTCATTTATGTCGGATCATGAATCTGCAAATGCGGCTGAGCGAGCGGCTTCTTCAGCTTTTGGTGGCGCAAATCGAAGGCCGACGTTCACAAAAATCCCCTCGCTTGAAGAACATCGAAGTGTTTGTTGAAACCTGTTGGGGCGCCTACTCGCTAGGAATTCGTGCGCCATCAACAACGTTTACACTATGTCGTCAGCCGTTAAAGCGAGGGATGTTGATATCGCCCCCCTCGACTTTGTGCGCAAGAGAGCGAAACTGGTTTTTTGTGGTTGCCACTTGAGGGGGGGAAGCGTAGCTGTTTTTTCGCTGGCGTAGGAAAATATTTTGGCTCCCAGCTGGCTCGTCGTCATCGAGTTGTTGGCCTTCTTTTTGAGGGCATAATAACATCAACACCTCATGGATTCGCTCAAATTATAGTGTGGATTCAATTTGCGATGGCGGCTTTTCACACAAGAACGCTGTTGAAGCTAAGCAGTTTTGGGATGTTATATTAACAAAGTTGATGCCAACTATGCGAATGCTTGCCCACAGTAGTATTCGAAACTCATTTTGATGTCGCTGCTCAAGAGCAAAAAGAGTGAACCCAGACGAGCAGCTCCTCTCTCCACACAAGATGGCTGCTTGGGTTCTCTCTTGCGCGGAAATGGTGTTCGTGGGACACATATTTTTGCTCGCATTCTGCCGCGTAATTGGCCGAAAACCCCGCCAACCATCGATGACTAGGGGTTATCCAAAGGCTGAATATTCGTGCATCTCCCTGTCTCTCCCTCGCTCTCCCCCTACCCTCGCTTCCCTTTTCCCCCCTCATCGCGCAACGAGCGTCCCCTCGAGCCAGGGCAACAAGCGGCGCGCGGAAGACAAGGAAGCGATCAGTTTCCATCCCATTTCCCCTCTCCGACTGCGTTGCTGGCGGGGGCGACGACGGACGTTGGGTGACAACTGCCGCCGCATTCGACGAACCGCGCGTGCGCGTACGAACGTTCGCGCGAGTACCGCAGGTCGACGAGCAGGCGTTCGCTTTTCCCGGTCGCGGTGAGCGAGTGTCGTAACTGAAGTGTCGACTCTTTAGAGAAAAGGAAAAAAAAATGGAGGTGTCACGCACGCAGAACCAGTCGTACGTGAGTATGCAGACGCCCGGCGCGGGCGAGTACCGTCGGCGTGCGAGCTCCAACTACTTCGAGCTCGATGCCGACCGGCGGCGCAACAACTCGGGGCGCACGGAGCGCTTCAGCACGCGGCTCACGGGGCTCGATGTGAACGGCTCGCAGCCGTCCAGCAGCAACGGCAAGAGCTACGGCAAGGACAGCGACGCATACGCGGCCGACGACGAAGAGGCGTCCATCGATTTTTGCTGCGAGCTCCTGCGCAGCAAGTTTGGCTTCCAGGAGGGCTCGGTGTCGAACCAGCGCGAGCACGTGCTGCTGCTGCTCGCGAACGGCAAGGCCCGCTCCAAGCCATCGGACGCGCCCGAGCACCATATCGTCGAGCTCCACAAGAAACTGTTTGGGAACTACCGTGACTGGTGCAAGTTCTTGAAGGCGCAGCCCGTGCACTTTCGCGCGCCTGCGGGCGGCAAGCTCAAGAACCCGCTGCACATGGACATGATGCTGTACTTCCTCATTTGGGGCGAAGCCGGCAACCTGCGTCACATGCCCGAGTGCCTATGCTACCTGTACCACCAGATGATGGAGGCGACAAACGCCGACACCAATGTCCAAGACACCAAACCCGAGGGCTGGTACCTGACGAACGTCGTGCGCCCGATCTGGAGTGAATGCAGCAACATGCAGCGCCGCAATCAGCTCAAGAAACCGTTGGAGCACGTGCAGATCCGCAACTACGACGATATCAACGAGTACTTTTGGAAGCAGCACTGTCTGAGCATCGACATCACGAACGTCGGCCGCGAGCTGTCGCAAAACCACGGCAAGACGTTCTACGAGCACCGCAGTATCTTCACGCTCGTGCTCAACTACTACCGCATTTTCCAGTTCAACCTCATGTTTTTGGTCCTGCTCACGGTGCTCGCCTTTGCGGTCACGATATCGCCCGATGGCGGCAAGGACTGGTTTTCGCAGTTTGGTCGCATCGGCGACGTTGTGGAGCCGTACCACACGCGCGACCTGAAGCTTGCAGTCGTGGCGATCGTGTTTTCCCATGCCGGTCTTTGTTTCTTCAAGTGTGTGCTCGAAGCGTGCCACGGTTGGCATTTGCTGATCGCCAAGGAGTCGTCAGCGTCGTCGTCGCGATCGCTCACTTACGGCTCGGCGCTCGTGGTGCGCATGCTCTGGAACGGTGGCTTTGCGGTGCTCTTTGGGTTCATGATTTTCGTGCCATTGAACGAAGAGCGCGACACGGCGCTGTTGGACCAGTTCCTGCCTGTGGCCGGCGCGTTCATCCTTCCTGGTCTGCTCGTGCTCCTGACCCAAGCGTTTTCACCGCAGCTGATCTCTGGCACGTTTGCGTCCAAGTTTGTGCGTGAAGGCGAGTCGTGCTACGTTGGTCAGAACATGACGCCGCCGCTTTCGTACCAGATCAAGTACATTATCTTTTGGTTGGTGCTTTGGGTGCTAAAGGCTCTGGTGTCGTACTTGATCTTGATCCGTCCGCTGATGCTGCCGTCACTCGCGATTTACACGATGAAGCTCGACTACCAGAGTTCGTTGGTGTCGTTTCACAACTTGGGCGTCATCTTGGCGCTGTGGTTGCCCGTGGTGTTCATTTTCAACTACGATACGCAGATCTACTTTACGATCTTCCAGGCGTTGCTGGGTGCGTTCAAGGGTGTGCTCATGAAGACGGGTGAGATCCGCGGCGTCAAGGAGATGTCCAAGGCGTTCCGTGTCGCGCCACAACTCTTTGACCAGAAGGTTGTGACGGTCATGGCGCGTGCGAGCGACGCGTCGGCGAACGGAAACGACTCGTCGCGCCCTAGTGCATTGGCAGCAGCGTACGAGTCCCAGATGATGCTTCGCTTTGTTGTCGTGTGGAATGAAATCGTGAACTCGTTCCGCGAAGGCGATTTGCTGGACGACAAGGAAGCTGCGATTCTGCAATACGACATCCGTAGCAACGGCGAAGTGTTTGAACCAGTGTTTTTGTCAGCGGGTAAACTCGGCGAAGCCATGAACCTGACGATCAAGACGGCGAAGGAAGGCAAGGGCGAGTCGCAATTGCGCGTGGCGTTGGTGGAAAGCGATTGCCTTTCGGCGCTTCGCAGCTTCTACACGGCGAGTTTCTACGTGCTGACGTCGCTTTTCGGCAACGACGATGCCGATGTCATGGATGGTTTCCGCATGATTGAAGACATTGCGTCGGCCGGTGGGTTCATGAAGTCGTTCAATGTGCGTGAGCTCGTTCGTCTCCGTGCCTCGGTCGTTGATCTGTTGGAGGAAATCTTGGAATTGCCGGACCCTGACGTCCAGTCACAGCACATGCCAGGCGCCCGCGTACACACGATGGGTGTTGTCCGCAACTTTGTGAGCAAGATGGAAGTGTTTTTGAACAACCTGCAAGCGTTCTGCGTCGACCCGGTGTTGCAAAGCAAGTTTCGAAACTCGAAATTTTGCTCGAGCACGAACGGGTACATGTACGCGTCGCGCGGTCTTGTGAACTTGTTTTGCAGCGACAGTGCCATGGGTGCGGCGACACGCGCGTGCTTGTTGCTGTCTTTGGAACGCTCGGAGGCGATGCCGCGCTGTACCGAAGCGCAACGTCGTTTGGGCTTCTTCATGAAGTCGCTTGTCATGGACATTCCTCAGTTGCAAGCGATCAAGGAAATGCGCTCGTTCTCGGTCGTGACGCCATTTTACGCGGAGACGGTGCTGTTTTCGCTTGAGGATCTCAACAACCCGCTCGTGAATCACCCGATTTTCGAAAAGGCCGAAGAAGACGGCAAGAACTTGACGATCTTGAAGTACTTGACCAAAATCCACGAAGAAGAATGGCTGAACTTTTTGGAGCGCATGGATGTGAGCTCGCCAGAAGAAGCGCAGAAGCAATTCCCTCTCGATATCCGTCTTTGGGCCTCGTACCGTGGCCAGACGCTTGCGCGTACGGTGCAGGGTATGATGATGTACGAAGATGCGATCAAGATTTTGCACTGGTTGGAGATCGGCTCGAGCCCTGGCAAAACCGCGGAGCAGAAGCAAACGCAGCTGCAAGACATGGTGCGACTCAAGTTCTCGTACATTTGTGCGTGCCAAGTGTATGGCAAGCACCGTCGCGAGAACAAGCAGCAAGCTGATGACATTGATTACTTGCTGCAAGAGTACCCGAACTTGCGCGTTGCGTACGTTGACACGATTGATATGGCGAACGGAGAGAAAACGTACGATACGGTGCTCATCAAGAGCGAGAATGGTGAAATCTGTGAAGTGTACCGCTACCAGTTGCCTGGCGATCCGATTTTGGGCGAAGGCAAGCCAGAAAACCAGAACAACGGCGTGCAATTCACTCGTGGTGAGTTTGTGCAGACGATTGATATGAACCAGCAGCACTACTTTGAGGAATGTCTGAAGATGCCGCAGATGCTCCGCACGGCGGATCTTCACCCGTCGAAGAAACCGGTCTCGATCATTGGTATGCGCGAGCACATTTTCACGGGGAACGCATCGTCGCTGGCGAAGTTCAAGACGTGGCAAGAACTAGTGTTTGTGACGCTTTCGCAGCGTGTGCTCGCGGAGCCACTGTACGTGCGTATGCACTACGGTCACCCGGATGTGTTCGACAAGGTGATCGCGCTCACGCGCGGTGGTCTGTCGAAGGCGAGTAAGGGCATCAACTTGTCGGAAGATGTGTTTGCTGGGTTCAACTCGACGCTTCGTGGCGGCGTGGTCACGCACGTGGAGTTTATGCAGTGTGGCAAAGGCCGAGATGTGGCGCTGTCGCAGATCTCGATGTTTGAAGGCAAATTGGCGAACGGTGCAGGCGAGACGTCGCTCGCGCGTGAAGCGCATCGTATGGGCCAGTTCATGGATTTCTTCCGTCTGAACTCGATGTACTACTCGCACACGGGCTTCTACTTTGCGACGTGGATGACGATTGTCACGACGTTTGTGTACATGTACAGCAAGGTGTACATGGCGCTCGCGGGTGTGCAACGGCAAGTGATTTACAAGATGGAGTCGCAAGATATTATCAACCTGAACGAAGATCTGAACTTTGTCGATCGCGCGTACCATGACACGGACTCGGTGATCAACACTCAGTATTACATCCAGGCAGGTCTGTTTTTGTCGCTGCCGCTGATCGCTGTGTACTTTGGAGAAATGGGTCTTCGACGCGGGTTTGTGCAGTTCATCGAAATGGTCGTGACCGGTGGCCCCGCGTTTTTCATCTTCCAGGTCGGCACGACCATGCACTACTTTGACAACAACTTGCTGCACGGCGAAGCGCAGTACAAGGCGACGGGCCGTGGCTTCAAGATCACGCGAGAAACGTTTGTGTTGCTGTACAAGGCGTACGCGAACAGCCACTACCGGAAGGCGTTTGAACTCGTGGGTCTTTGCTTGGTGTACGTGACCTTTGGCGAGTTTAACATTTGTCGCCGCGATGGCCCCATTACGGAGAGCCTGTCGAGCGATTTCTGTGAGACCGCGCAGGGCTTTGGCGTGCAAACCTTTGCGATTTGGACGATTTCCGTGCTCTGGCTCATGTCGCCATACATTTTCAACACGGACGGGCTCGATTGGGAAAAGACGAAGGCCGATATCAAGGCGTGGACTGTGTGGATGTACGCTGACGAGTCGTTTGTGGACGAAGACCAGCCGATGTGTGGCGGCTGGGTGAGCTGGTGGAAGAGTGAGCTCAGCTTGTTCCACAACACGCGTCCAATTGCTCGTTTCACGGTTCTTCTGCGTGAGAGCCGTCACTTTTTGCTGATGTGGTACGTGATCACGCTGCGCTGGAACGCGACTGCGGTCGCGCTTGTGCTCGGTGCCGTCGTCGCGACGGTGCTCTTGCTTGGCGTTTTTGGCGCGGCAGGAAGTACGCTGCGCGGCAGCCCCGCGCCTGTGCGTGCCGGTTTGTACTTGGCGACGATCGTCGCGTGCTTGGTTGGGTACTTTGTCATTGCGCGTGTCGCCATGGACGCCAGCACGAGCTCGGCGCTGGCGATTTTCTTTGGCTACATGGGCGGTCTGTACGGCTTGAACGAGATGGTCCGCATGTGGAGCTTCAAGAACTCGTCGATCGCGAATGTCGCAGTGTTCCAGCAACTCGCGTTCCTGTTTGACTTTGTGTTTTGCACGGCGATGATCATCCCGTTGTTTATCATGTCGGGCATCCCGTTCTTGAACATTATCCAGACGCGTATGATGTACAACAAGGGGTTCTCGGAGGTCGTGTCGGCGTCGTCGCAGTACGCGTTCTCGCTTGCTGCGTTCATGGGCATGCTCGGTGGCTGCGGCTGCGGCTGGATCTTCCACTTGTTCACGACTCTGGAGTCGACGCCTGGCTTTATCAGCTACGTGACGACGTACGCACTCTTGGACGGCAAGGCTGGCAATGGCACCACGACGTACATTTTCCTGTTTGCTTGTGTCGGCGGTTCGCTCGTCGCGGGCTTTACGAACTTGTTCATCGGCCGTCGTCTCTCGATCGTGTGCGGTGGCGTGCTTGCGATGCTCGGGATGGTGTCGGTGAGTGCCGTGCAGGCTTCGGGAGAAGATTTCCTGTTCCCTGGCGTGGCTCTTCTCGGCTGTGCCGTTGGCGTGTTGCTGCCAACCCTCACCATGTACATTTACGAAATCGCGACGCGCGAGATGCGCGGCAAGGCGCTGCTGCTGCTCGGTCTCGGGTTCATCCTGGGCGTGCTCGCGTGCGCGTGGTTTTCGTCGTCGGCGAACTCGGTCGGCTGGGTCTGGCAGGTGTTTGTGGCGACAGTGATTCTGTCGATCATGACCCCCGCGGTGTACATTTTCCCAGAGAGTCCGTATTGGGTGTACTTGCGCGAAGGTCTCGAAGCGTGCGAGCGGTGCTTGGCTGTGCTGCGTCGCAAGGAAGGCGTGTCGGAGGAGCTCAGGATGATTCGCGAAGAAGAAGCCGCTGGTGAGTCGCGCGATTCGGCCGACAGCGCGGGCACGCTGTTCAAGTTCGTGCTGAGTATCTTTTTGATGCTCGTGTCGGGCTTCTTCTTGGGGGCCTTGAACATGTATATGTCGCAAAAGTTTAGCACGATCGAGAACGCGCAGTACATGTTTGTGAACTGCGTCGCGCTGCAGTTCCTCGGCGCGATGTTCTCGTTCTTCTTCATGGACCGCGTGGACCACCGACGGATCTTGTTTTGCACACTGCTGCCGATCGCCGCGCTTGTCGCGATCCTCGGCGTGAACGTGAGCTCAAACGTGTGGACGGGCGACTCGGAGTACCTGATGCTGCGCATCGTGGGGCTGCTGCTCTACTTCTTCGCGGGCCTCGGGATCACGTCGGTGCTGTGGCTGTCGTGCGTGGGCTTTTTCCGCACCAAGGCACGCGCGTTCTACACGAACCTGTTCTTCATGCTGTTTTTCCTGATCCCGGTGCTGTCGCTGTTTATCCGCGTGAATACGTCGTACGCGAACAAGCAGTACATTTACCTGTACGCGCTCTCGGGCGCGTGCCTCATCGTGCTGCTGCTGCTCTTTGGCGTCGGCACGCAGAAGAACGGCATGCTGTGCACGAAAACCGAGATGGAGGCCGAGCGCGCGCGCATCCGCCGCATGCGCCAGTCGCGCCGCAGCGCGCGCACCCCGGGCAGTGCGCGCAGCCGCAACCTCAGCCGCTCGCGCGGCAAGTCGCATTCGAACTACCAAGTGTACGAGTCTCCAGCAGGCGGCCTGCCGTGAAAATGCGGACGTCTCAAGAACCCAAGGAAAACTAGATCTGCGGCAGACGCTGCTGCTGTATAGTTAGTTGCGCTCTTCTTCTTTCTTCATCTTGCTCTGGATAATCAAACGAAACATTGATATATTTCTCCCCTGTCTGCCCCCGATCGTTGTTGACTGCGCCCCATTTTCACGCACACAAGAAGAGATCAGCGCCAAAGGCTCACTTCTCACGATCCTTCTTTTTTTTCCCAAGCGTGCGTGCGTCGTGTGCCATCATCTTTTTAAATTACTACTTTTGCGTCTGCTATTCCTAACCTTGCGTCCGTCCTCCTCCTCCTTCTCTTTCATTCTCAATCACATCTTCTCTCTCTCGCTCGGCGTGTTTCTCCGTCGCTGCTCTGCTTATCTCGCCGTCTTCTTGCTATTCGTACAAGGCGCATCCTTTCTGTTCTTGCTTTTCACACGAGCCATCTCCATACGCACCACCACACACCCACCCACATTACACATCGAAACATCGCCGCAACCGCTTTTTAGTGCGCGTCCGACGTGATCTGGATGGCCAGACCGAACGCGCCTCCGCCGCCGACCGCTGCGCCGCTGTCGATCGGTGGCTGGGACGGCGACGCGTCGCGCTCGGCGTCGGCAGCAGCCATGCTCCACGCGTACGTCATCGGCGGGATCTCTGTGGGCGGATGCGGCGTGAAGTGCACGCGCTTGGGGGCTGCTGCGGGCGCCAGCATCATCTCCTCCTCGTCCACCTCGTCGACGTCTTGCACGTCGATGCTGTCGAGCGCAAAGTGCGGCGCGTCGCCGCCCATCGAGTTGTCCGACGAGCCCTGCGACGTGCCCGACTGGCCGCGCGAGCGCTTCCTTGCGGGCTGCTCGTCGTGGCGGAACGCCGCGAGCGAGAGCGTCAGGTCGTCCGTGCTGCTGCGGCGCTGGTGACCGTGCGGATCCTCCGGGTATGACGCCCCAAAGCCGCTGTACTGCTGCTGCGGGTACGCCATCGGGTCGTCGTCGCCGTTCTGCATGTTTGGCGACAGCTCGAGGCGATACGACACGGCGCGGTTCAGCAGCGTATTGCGGTTCAGCTCTAGCTCGTCGGCGTTGAGGCCGATCTGCGCGTCCACGATCGCCGCGATCTGCTCGCGTGAGTCAAACGACTTGTATGTGTACGACCGCGACGACGCGCCAAACCTGCGAGCGCCACACAAGCATCACACACATACACGTCAGTTGCTGAACGCAACAGATCCACATTTTGTGTAGCAACAAGAACGCACCTGAGCTGGGCGCTGTGCAGCATGAGCGTCGGCTCGCACGGTTTTAAGCGCGCGCCGTCGAGAAACGTGCCATGGGCCGAGCCCAAGTCCACAATGTACACGCTCGTGCCGTCCTCGTGGTGCATGATGCCGGCGTGCAGTCTGTCAAAGAGATAATAAACCACAAAGGAGCGCATGAGTGAGTGAATATGCACACACGTCCATACCAAGCAGTGGCATATAAGGAGGAACAAAAAGAAAAACGCACCTGGAGATCGAGCAGTGGCTCAATACGATATCGCAAATCGCGGCATTGCGGCCGATTAAATACATGCCTTTCTGGTACACCGTGTGCTGCAAATAGAAACAACAAGCCAAAATGAGCCCTTCATCATCATAAATTATGGATGTAAACATATATATATATATATACGATAAAGCACGTACCGTTGTGAGGAACTCGTGGCTCTTGTAGACGTCGAGCAGCGAGATGGCGCGCGGCTTCTTCTCGGGAAAGTCCTGGACGCACCACGCGGGCGCACCCGTGGTGAATGGGTACTTGAGCGGCTCGATGCGCTCGAGGTACTTGCGACGCACGCCGGCGGTACTGACGCCCGTGCCGCTGCGCATGCTGCAGCTGCCGAGGTTAAGCTTCGGTAGCTGCAGGCACTGGTCGAGGATCGTTGACGCGGCGTGCGGGGCTGCTGTCATCGGGTCGCTCGCACTCGTCGTGCCAAACGAGAGCGTGAGCGGCGCGGGTTCGCGCAGCGGCATGTCGATGCCGATGCGCAGCGTCGTGGCGACAAAGGGCGACGGCGGCGCTCTCGGTGGACTGCTGCTCCACGCGTCTCGTTTGCGCTTCTTGCTGGTCGCGCTGGAGCTACTGACGCTCGCAGATGCGCTCTTTCTCGGCGACGACGGGGACGCAAAGGCCGCGAGCGGGGAGCGTGACGCCAACGTGGTTGCTGCTACGTCGACACGCTGTGAGTCTCTCTCTCTCTCTCTCTCTGCGAGAGATGCTGCGAATGGCGGAATGACCGAGCGGCGCGGCGTGCAGCGCGTGATTGCCTCCGTGCAGACGACAAGCACAAGCGTCGCGTCGTCGGCGGTCGTTCGCTCGTCCGGCAAGGCCGAGAATGCGGCGTTGGAAAAGAGACGGCGGCACCCGGTGACAGCAGTTGGTGGGGCGGCAACGTGGTGGGCGGCAACGACGGCACGCTGCGCTCGCTCGCTCGCTGTCTGAGTATCCGAGTCGGCTGGCTGCCTGCTGTGCCTCTCGCTTGCTTGTTGCTGTGTTGCTGTGTTTGCTTGTTGGGATCCCAAAAATGGGGGAGGGATGGAGGCGGATGGGCTATAAATAGGGAAATTGTATGGGACGTGGGGAACAAAAAAATTCAGAGGAGGGGCGGCGGGGAGGAGAATTGGGGGAAGGTCGGTGGCG
>JAADVP010000323.1:0-25687 GCA_023335675.1 Globisporangium solare | reverse complement strand
TTCGAAACGAATTCCGCGCTTCTCTTGCTGCTGTTATTGGCCCCCGATGCAACATGGCGCCAGCGATTTGTAAAATACGCAGCGCCATGTGAGAAATCACACACACCCATGCACCAGCACGGCTCGAATCCTGAGAGATTCGCTCCTCAGAGCGCGCTGGCAACCCGCCAGTCGGTGGTTACATCTGGTGCGCTTGCTGAGATTCTTTTTTTTTTAACAAGGACGATGTGCAGCGAATTATTGCACTCGCTGCTGCTGCTTGCTCAAATATCTAGGGTACCGTACTGAGCAGCCGTGGACTACAGTTATGTGAGCGACGCGAGGGGGGGGGGATATAAAAGTGGGCCGCCAGTGCAACGGCTTCGCGCCGCCTCCTGCTTGACATGAGCATCAGTCAGGAGGCGGCGTTGTGCATTTGTGGTGTGCCGACTGTATGGGTTTTCTGCACGTGTCTCTCTAGCTGGCTGACGTACTGCTGTTGTTTGTTCGGATTCGTTTGGCCGATCGCAGTTGCTGAAATCTTTCGAGCGCAGGGAAAGGGGAAAAACGCAAGATAGTCAGATATTGGAGGGTAACGTAACCCCATAGAGGGCGGGTTACCCATTATCATCATCTCACTCCAACTGGTACTATGTAAATGTCGCGCCACGCAACGAAGGCGCGAACTTCAATGTAATTTTTCAACCCACCTTATCCGGAACCCTACACTCTCTTCCTAGCGCCGTCGGTACAAGCTGTACAGTTACATCTGAAGATTCACAGCGCTATCCGGAAATCCGTAAGTAAAGTATCCGACTGAGACAGATAAATTCCCGCGAACTCCCGGATGCGCCGTATTCTCGCGCATTCTGCAATATCCCCGCATTAGCAGCCACTTGGTCGCCTCTGCGCACGCGCGCACGCTCCCTCGCCCACCACGATGTCCCCGACGCCCGCCGCGTCCGCGTTCGCCGCGCACCCGCCGACCTTCGAGGAGAACGACGCCCTCGACTGGAAGCTGCAGCGCAAGCTCAAGCACCAGCGCGACGTGGGCAAGCGCAGCGTGGCGCCCAAGCCCAAGTTCAAGCAGCACAGCCACCACCACGCGAGCCACCACCACCCAGTGATCCCGCTCCAGGAGCTGCGCAAAGAGTGGCTCGCGAGCAAGGAAGGTGGTGGCGGCGGCGGAGCCCGCAGCATCCCCGGCCGCCGCCGAGAGAAGGCCACGACGCCGCTGAGCAAGTCGGTGCCCCGCACGGCCGCTGTGTCGTCCTGGCCGCCAGCGTCCGAAGTCTCGCGCGATGGCGATTTCGACGGAAACCTCGACCCGAATGCGTGGGACGTGGCTGCTGCGCCACTGTCGCGTTCGGCGCCGAAAGAGTCCGTGCTGAGCCGCAGCCAGGGCAGCAGCAAGCGTGACGCGCGCTCCCCGATGACACTCTTCGACATCGCGTCGTTTTACAACGAATCGGGCAATTTGCTCAGCCACGACAACTTTGAGGAGCTCGGGTCGTCGCCAGACGTGCTCAAGCGCAAGCCGAAGCGCCGCGTTGGGCGCCGAAAGAACGAGAAGCCCGCCAAGCGCGATGACGCGAGTCACGCTGCGCTCAATAAAGAGGAGATCGTGCTGGAGCTCATGGGGTACCTGCTCCCGCATCTTGATGTCGGCAAGGAGCTCAATCTCCTCTTTCTCACCAATGGCAAGCGCCAACAGCAGCAACAGCAACAGCATGGAGGCGACGTGTTTCATTTCGAAGAAGACGACGAGTCTGTGAGGCGCACTCCGCACCAGCCAAAGCCAAAGAATGCAGACCTGGAGCTCGACGTGCTCAAGTTCCAGAAGGTGCTGACGAAGCTCGTGTTTGACGAGTCGACGGTCGACCTGCCAGTGGAGATTTTGCAACAGCAGCACCTCGCAGCGGACGAGCTGGCAGAAGTGCTCTTCACGGAGCAATGGATCGCCAAGGCGGTTCTCGAGGTCGTGAAGCTGGATGTGCTCGCGCAGTTTGATCGCTTTGCCGTGCTGCTCGCGGTGTTCCGTACGATGCGTCACCGTCGAGGCGTGATCTTGGAGGTCGTCGCATCTGCGTGTCTTGCGATCTACCACCACCAGGGCATTGACTCGCTCAGCGGCCAGTTTGCGGCCGTCGAGTACGTGAGCATGAAAGGCGCCATCGCGTTCCTCGCTGGCGTGCTCAGCGCCATGGAGCGGGACTTCATGGACTCGATGGAGATGGACGAGGAGACGGTGCACACCATGTGCGAGCAGATCTCGCACTCTGTCAAGCTGCTGCTGCGGAGCTCCCCGGGCAAGGCGCGCCGTCAGGACGAGAACAACCAGCTCGAGAAGTACAACGAGGACTCGGACTCGGTCGAAGCCACGACGTACGGCGCCCTCGGTGAGGTGCTGTACAGCTTGGCGACGTTTTCGCCGGTCCACGGCGAGGATTTCCTGCGGTGGATGCTGCAGCGATGGCCGACGCGCAACGTGTCGCTCCAGCTCTTTTTTGTGCGGTTCACGGGCGGTCTCCTGGCCCAGTTCATGCTCTGTGGGCTCTGCTTTCCCGCCGACGTGGTCTGGAAGGCGTTCTCGCGCATCGAAGTGTGCATCAAGTCGCCGCATTTCCTGCTCGCCAAAGAAGCCTGCAGCCTCTGCGGGAACCTGCCGCTCATGGACGTGTACTTGTCGCGCGACCAAGCGCTGCGCGAGAAGCTCGCGTCGGCGCTCCACGAGAACGCGCGCGCCCACTGGAGCGAGCGCATCCGCGAGCTCTCGGACGAGCACTTCGACGTGCTGCTGGACTTTGCGTAGGCGGCACGAGGAAACAGCACAAACCAAACGCAACAATGTTGTGAAACCCCAAGTCGACGAAGCGTACCATAGACACCACCGCGCAACGCATATACCATATAAAAAAGAAGAGAAGTACGATAGAGACCGGCAATAGAGAAAAACAGACAGCATAGCGAATGAACGCCCACGCAGCGCAGCGTCGTACAATAGAAAGCACGCATTAAGTTGTATCCATTTCCACGCACTTCGCGCACCCTGTTTTCGCGGCAAATTGTCAAACATTTTTACTATTATAGGGCGACATTTCGAAGCCAAATGTCATTCGAAGTACTCTTTGCGCAAAATTAGGGGTTTCCCTACTATTTGCAACTCGCAATGCAAAGATCCGTCCACGAATAGGAATATAATCGTGAAAGATTCCCCAACTGCCGAAAGCGCTCATGCGAGAGTCCTCCTCAAAAGCCCAGCTTCCGTCGGCAGCCAAAGCCACTCACTCGCCCAGACGGATCCGGACGCGATCTTGCAGCGAATGGTCTCGAAAAGGACGCTGGCGGATCGGCAGAAAGATCGCGTCCGAGTGGGCCCGCGAAGCGTCGCGAATGCTGCTGCATGGGCGGCATTTCTGAAGCAAGAGGTAGCGACGGAGCAGTTTCCTGTTTCAGTTAATTGCGACGCCGCTGCACGGTAGTCGCACGTCTGACTTTGTATGCGCGCATTGATTGCTGCACACGTCCTTCCGCCGGCAATGGCGCCCGACCAATTCGCGTATAGGAGCCCAATGCGCCACCTATCTTCCGAAAAACGCGCTTGCTCGTCTATTATAACAGCGAGAGCCCACTTGCGTCGCGTCCTCACGCACAGGCCGCAGCGGCCCTCGTCCTTCTGCGAGCCTCCACGAACGACTCGACGTGGCGGTCGCGTCGCGTGTCGAGGTCGAGAGCCCAACGGCGCGCTCCCTCCCCCATCTCTCGCTCGCACGGGGGGCGTCGACTGCGACGAAGCAGTCGGAAACTGAAGCAGCGCGCCTGTGGATAGTTAGCTCCGTACTCACACCGAGTCAACAAAGCACCATACACACACACACACGCAAATGCGCGCACATGCTCGTACCAATCGCCGACAAGCTTGCTTTGGGAAAAGATCTGCTGGGTGCGCGTCGCGTTTATGTCCACATTTCGCCTTGATTCTGTTTGATTTTCTTTTTCTGCATGGGGGAAGGGGGGTACTCATGCGTTTACGTAGGTTTCTTTATACTCCATGCTCTGCGGAATATTGCCCATCCACGCAGCGCGCCCGAATGAGTGTAGGCTGTTTGCGAGGTCGAAACGCGCTCGCTCGATCTTCCGTTCCATGCTGTTTGGCTTAGTTGCGCTTTCTTCTCTTTTCCGGTTTGTGGCCGCCAACGCGCGCCTCAAAGCGCGACTGCCATTTGCGCGCGCGAGTGTGCGGTGCGACGTGTGCGCCCCGCGACGAGGGGGATGGGGACGACGGCCGAGTGGACGAGCAGCGACAAGCGCAGGAGGCGACGCGCGCGCGCGCCGCAAGCGCCGGCGCTGCTGCTGCTGCTGCTATACAGCTGCGCGGCGCTGCAGAGCCATGCGCTCGTGCAGCAAGTGCAGGTCGTCGCGCGCTGCCTCGAGTGGCGCAACGGCTCGTGCGACTTTACGAAGCTCGAGCCCATCACGTTCGCGACGCTCAACCTGACTGAACAGACCCTGTGCCGCGTACGTTGTCGTGTGTGTGCGCTGCGCTTGCTTGCTTGTGTTTGTCGGTTCGTTTGTGTATTGACGTGAATGGATGCGTGTCGACAGGCGGATATTGCGGCGGCGGTGAAGCAGATCGATTGGCAGGACGCTGCCGGCGGCGGCAGGGGCTTTGTCGACAGCTTCCGCGTCAACGGCAGGGAGCTGCTCGATGCGCGCGTGTACCCGTCGGACGCGTACGTGACGGCCAACTACCCGCACTGCGACGACATGTTCAACATCTTCGCGCCGTTCGGCAACGGTATCATCGGCGTCAACGGCCGCCACTCGATCGTGGACGTCGTCGCGAGCAACACGCTGGCGTTGGTGCTCGACGTGGCGTGGGAAGGCCCGCACGCGTTCCGCTCCGTGTGCTCCATGGGCGGCGTCTCCTTTGCCGGCTACGCCGAGATCAACGTGTACGTCGAAGCGCAGGCCAACACGGGTACGTTTTGCTGCTTGAGTATGTGTCGATGCGCCATGGTGGAAGGGGTTTGTGACCTGCTTGATACGCTGTTGTGCTGCTGCTTGGACCAGCGTGCCCCGGATGGAACGACCGCGAGCTGAGCGCGTGCTTTGGCAACGGCGACTGCGCGTGCGCTGCGATGGACCTCGCGCCGCGGTCGTGCACGTGTCTGTAAGTGTGTGTGTGCGTGTGTTTGCGCGTATGGAGCCGATTCTGTTGGTGGATAACGCTGCTGCTCGTTGCGTGTGCTGTAGACCTGGGTACGCGGGCCCCGACTGCCGCGATTGCGCAAGCACGTTCTTCGGGGAAAACTGCTCGCAGCGATGCGACCCGTGCCTGAACGACGGCCGCTGCGACTCGGGCGAGCAGGGATCGGGAAAGTGCGTGTGCCGCGAGGGCTTTGACCCCACGACGCGGTGCGCGACGTGTCTGCCGAATTTCTACGGCGACAAGTGCGAGAAGTGTCCCACGTGCAACTACCCGTTCGGGAACTGCGAGGACGGGCTCACGGGCAGCGGCCGGTGCTCCTGCGCCGTGGGCTTTGACCACACGAAGAACTGCATGGACTGCATGGACAGTTTCTTCGGCAAGACGTGCCAGCCGTGCAGGGCGTGCGACGGCGGCACGTGCAACCACGGGCTGCACGGCGACGGCGAGTGCGTGTGCCCCGAGGGGTTCTCCGCCGACGCGCGCTGTCTCGAATGCGCGCCGGGCTTCTACGGGAAGACGTGCACGCAGTGCCGCTCGTGCAACAACCACGGCCGCTGTAACGACACGACGGCCGGCGACGGCACGTGCATCTGCGACGAAGGGTACACGCCCGAGAGCCGCTGCTCGCTGTGCGACGAAGGCTGGGACTTTAACCCGATGGCCATGTCGTGCCAGTGTGCGCCGCAGCATTTCGGCGCGCACTGCCTGTCGTGCCCGATCTGCGCGCCGCACGGCCACTGCAACTCGGGGAAAGACGGCGATGGCCGCTGCATCTGCGACGTTGGGTGGTCGGACTCGAACAACTGCGTCGGGTGCATGAACAGCTACTTTGGCGAGACGTGCGTCGCGTGCCGCCACTGCGGCCACGGACGATGCGACGACGGGCTCCACGGCACGGGGCTCTGCAATTGCCACCGCGGCTGGAGCTCCGCGACCGACTGCTTCGACTGCGAGCAGGGCTTTTTCGGCGACGAATGCGTCGAGTGTCCCCAGGACTGCGGCCACGGCAAGTGCTCGAGCGGACGCAACGGCACGGGCGAGTGTGTCTGCAACGATGGCTGGCAGCTCGACAGCAAGAGCGCGCTGCCGTGCACGACGTGCTCGGAGGGGTACATCGGCCCAAAGTGTGAACTGTGTCCAGGCTTCCTCGAGAGCGAGGTCTCGTGCAATGGCCACGGCGCGTGCGTGCTCGCCGACAACCAGGTCGTGTGCAAATGCGACGTGCGCTACAGCGGCAAGGCGTGCGAGATCTACGATTTCCCGTTCATGATGGTGGCTGTGCTCGGCAGCATCGCGCTCTCAACGCTCGGGTTGTGCATGTGCACAATGCGAAGGCTCGCGCGCCAGCCGCGGCATTACGGGACTGGCGGCGGCGGGTTCCTGAACCGCGGCAGCAGCAGCTTTTCGCGGTCCGAGTACATGGAGATCTCAGGCATGGCGGACCTCGAGCACTTTGTGTCGAACGACTCGAGAGACTGGCTCATTCCGTTCGAGTCTCTCACGCTGCAGTGCGAGGTCGGCAACGGCACGTCGGGCCAAGTGTTCCGCAGTCTCTTCCATAGCGGCGGCGGGAGTTCCGTGGTCGCCGTGAAGCGGCTGTACAGCCCCGTGACAGGCCAGGAGTACTTTCAGAGCTTTTTCCGGCGCGAGGTCGGCATCCTCAGTCGGCTCCACCACCCGAACGTCGTGCGGTTCTACGGTGTGAGTTACTACAACCGCGTGCTGTACATCGTGACGGACTTTTGCCCGAACTCGCTCAACAACCTGATCGAGAACCCGGCGGTGAAGGGGCCCCTCGAGCAGAGCTTCTTCCTCAAGATCGTCAACCAGATCGTGAGCGGCATGGGCTTCCTGCACAGCCGCAACGTCGTGCACCGCGACCTCAAGCCCGCGAACGTGCTCATCTCGGAGACGAACGACGTCAACATCTGCGACTTTGGGCTCTCGCGGCTCATTGACCCGGACATGACCTCGATGACAGCCGAGGTACATTCTGCGCGTTTGGCGCACGAGGCATGCGTTGCCATCCACTCACTCATGCGGCGCTATGTATATGCGTGTGTGCCTTTTTCCATGCTCTAGGTCGGAACGCCCAGTTACATGGCGCCGGAGATGGCGACGATGGGCGGCATCCAGTGCTCCACCAAGGGCGACGTGTACTCGTTCGGCATCTTGCTCTACTCGACGTGGTCACGCAGCAAACCGTACGGAGACCAAGGCATGAACCCGTTCCAGCTGGTGAGACCGCGATGCAATGCGAACGAACGATGGTGTGCATATACACACGAGACTGACGCTTGCGGGTTGTGCTTGTTTTTGTTGTTGTCGCTGCTAGATGACTGCGGTCGTGAACGGCCTGCGTCCGGTGATCCCGATCAACTGTCCGCCGGGGCTTGCGCGCTTGATGCGCGCGTGCTGGGACGCGAATCCGGACCTGCGGCCGTCGTTCCCCGAGGTGAATCTGCTGCTCAAGGACCAGTACTTGCTCTCGATGATCGACGACGAGGACTATTCGTACTCGACGCCAGCGCCACGGTCGTCGTCGTCGCCACCCGAGCGGCGCTCCAGTCGCGACGAGATGCTCTTTGCGCCGAACTCGCAGCGCAACATGAACTACGGAACGTACTACGACGACGACGCAATAGGCGGCGACGGGGAAGGCAAAGAGGAGACCGATGCGCTGCTGGGCAGCGACGACGAAAGCGCGTCGGCGGCCCCTGCTGCTTCGTCCCCCAAATGATGATAGAGTTGTGTTTTTTTGGAGTGTGGTTTTGCACGTGGTCTGTCTTTTGGCTGGAAGAATGAGGCGCGAATACAATGTGATAATAGAATAGGGAGCTTTGCGATTGTTGCTGCTGTGGCGGGCGCTTATCGGAGCAGACGACGCAGATTGCGGCCGCGCGCGAGCGGGCGTCGCGCGTAGTACTTGCGGTGCGCCTCGCGGAGGTGGCGCGGCCGAATCGGCCCCGTTTCGCCGTGTTTGTCCATTATCCGACGCGCTGCGTTCATTCATTACACACAACACGCACAACACGATGTGAGGCCACATCGCTGAGAAAGAGCTCGTGTTGGATGGACACGCACCTTCTGCGGTGAGCTCGCCGACAAACACTTTGGTCATGCCGGCCATGACGATCGCCATGACGTTGTTCACGCTCGGCACCTTCCGGTCCGCGGCCGAGCATTCCTGGATCACCTTGGCCATGCACTACGAACAGAACACAAAACTCTGTCAGTCCCATCGCGCAGCATATCCGCATCGACAATGCGCTGGTGCTGCTACGTACGCGCTTGATTGCGCCGCGCTCGAAATGCGCGCGTCGAAACTGCTCGTGGCGCCGGGCTTCCTCGTCGGGGAGGCTGCGGATCATGCGCAGCATGGACGCGCTGTCCGAGAGTTCGATCTTGTTGAGCGCCTGCTGCTTCTCGTCGTCGTCCTCTATGTCCTCGTCGTCAAACTCGTCAATGTCTTCGTCCTCGTCTTCTTCGGCGGTGCTTTCACGCTCGTCGTCGCCTTCCTCTTCTTCGTCGTCATCGTTGGTTCCGTGGACCGTCGAGATGTCGGAAATGCGCACTTTCTTCTTCACGCGCTTTGCAGCAGACGCTGCGCCACCACTCACAGCACCGGACCCACCTGCCGCAGCCGCAGCGCTCTTGCCGTCTTTGTCGAGCAGCTCTTCCTCCGTGAGCTCCGTGTCCTCGTCGTCGTCTTCCTCCGTCAGGATCTCCTCCTCTTCATCGTCCTCCTCCAGCAGATCGTCCACGTCGTCGTCCTCGTCGTCCTTGGTATCCACGCTCTCCTGCGTGCTCATGGCGCCCACGCTCGCGCTGTCCTCGTCCTCCTCGTCGCTCGCCGCCGGCCGCTTCTTGTCCGCGAGCTCCATAGTTGCTGCTGGTGTTGTGTGCTTGCTTTGCGCCAAATCCGTTTGCAGCAATTGCAGGCGAGTTCTGGGTAAGGTGGTACACTCTATTTTGATCAAAAAGGTGACCCACTTAATACTAGACAATCTTGTAGTGTGTACCACACTAAACAAGTGCTGTGCGGATCCGACACCTTCGACTTGCATGTCTATGCCGGTCGGATTCGCCGCTGGTCCCTACCTCCGATCTCGGCAACCGCGTCCGTCACGCGGGCGACCGAAAGCGGCGGCCTCTTCGGCCGAGAAAGAGCGAAAGAGAGATCCGCGCTGGTTGTCTGTCAGCATTGCGGGACGAAATGGTGGAACCCTCAACGGACGAATTGGCTCATTTGCTTCTTTAAATCTGCGCTTGTACGTAGTGTTTTGTCGCTCTCGACACCACTATTCTCTGCGCTCGAGACGCAACAGACGCTCTCACTATGGGACCGAGCGCGTGTGTGTGTATGTGTTTTTTTGATGGGTCGTCTCGCGCGAGCACGAATGTTTGCTGGTTGTTCTATTCACTTGTGTGGCGAGCGACCGACCAGATCCTTCGCGGGGGCCAAACATATCGGAGTTTGTATGCGCGAGTCCCGCGCTGTTCTGTTCTCGGCGGATATCGTTCCACGCGGATCTACGCCGCAACGATTGGCTGGAACGCGCGAGAGGGGTAGGGGATCGAGTCCTTCAAGTGCGCGCGCTGATTGGGCCACAACGAAGGCGCGGCTGAGCGGCTCCCTCAGCGAAAATAGCAGACCGTTCACTCTTCCTTTTTGTTTGTCTGAAGAGCGAATTAGCGCCACAGGTGCGAACGATACAGACGCGAATTAGCGCTAAAACGCGTCTCAGGCGTCTCGATCGTGGGGCTTTTTCTCCCTTTCATTTGGGCTCTCAACCCGCGTGCTTGAAAGTTTAGTACGATGCGACGGGATCAAGCGGCCGGAGGAGCGCTGTACATCCGAGCAGAGCGTGGATAGAATCAACGCCCCGTGTGCGTCTTTGTTCCACGACCGAGCATTGTGTGTGGTGAGCAGAAAGCAGTCGCGCCAGCTGCCGGTCGTCAGCTTCAAGTCGCCAGAGTAGGCACCGAGTGAGTGGAGTTGGGAGCGACAGGACGCTTTTTTTTTTATCTGCGTTGGTCGCCTATTTCCGTAGCTGGTTGGTTGGTTTTCTTCCCGTAGTGGGTGGTGGTTGGTGGCCTCTTTTCTTTGCGGGGCTTGACTTGCCGTTTGTATACTGAACTGGGAAGAAAGAGAGCAACGGGGGAGGGACACAATAAAGAAAAGCACACGCAAAAATAAAAGGACGATGTCGAGGGGTAGGTCTCCTCGTATATGGGCCCCACTATGCTCGCGCATTTCACTGTCTTGTTCTGTCTTGTCTCGGCAGGAGAAAGGGGGGGGAGAAAGAGGGCGTTGTATTGGGGGCATCTCCCGACCGACCGCTGGTCGTCGTCGTGCGCGAGAACAACTCGCGAATTGTATGTTGAAATCTGAGGCAGTCGCGCGAAATGAGCGCTTGAGGTAAGACGCGCGAGTCGTAGGCGAAATCCCGCGGCGGCCGTCGTCAGCTCACCTTTGATCTCGACTCCACGCCCCCACGCCAGCAGCGTATCCCCCCAGTAAGTACGCGCTCTATCGCTCGCTCTATTGCTCTCTTTGTGTATCAGTCGATATGGACGCTGCGTTGAGGTGCACACGTTGGTCTTTTTCTGTCTGCATGTGCGCGCGCTGGAAGAAAGCGCAAGGCGCTACTGTGTGTGTGTGTGTGGATATGCATGTGTGTATGTGTATTCTGCTGCTGGCTTTGCTGGACCTGCGCTTCGGATGTTGTCTGCTTTGTGGTCCTCTCCCCCCCTCGCCGATGGTTCACCGTATTGAGGGCGTTCTGCTTGTGTGTTGTTTCTCTTGTTTGTCCTCTCCTTCCTCCCTCCCGACGTGTGCAGCCGCGCGGCGTCGACTGCTCCCTGTTGACGACGACGGCCGCTGCCCTCCAACCAAAACACATCCCGAAAAGAGACTCAACGTCTATTTGCGTGCATGTCTTTCTCTGCAGGGCCCCAGCTCGCGTCCGTCGCCAGTGCCAGCGGTCCATTAGCTCCGAACGATCCGAGCGGCAGCAGCGATCACAGCTCGACCGCCAATTCGCGCAGCAGCACGGTCTCCCCACCCTCTATTGACCAGAACCACCAGCCAGCTCAACCAGTTCGTCCGCAGCAACTGGACGCCCAAGAAGCCACCCACCCGTACCGCAACATCTTGACCCACCAGGAGCGCAAGAAGCTCCGCATGCCAAAGCGCAAAGCCGACGCGTGGCCCGCGAGCATCCTCGCCGACCCGGACGTGCTCAGTCTGGACGACGAGGGCCGCTTCGTGCTCTGCAAGGTATGCCACGTCCACTACGCCGTCCACGGTGGCAAGAAGCCCAAGCCCGTGATCATGAACTCGAGCTTCCGCACGCGAGCGTGGGACGTGCACAAGGAGCGCACGAACTCGCACCGCATACAGAAGAAACAGAGCCACCTCTACCGTAGCCATGACCTCAGTCTCCAGCAGCACAGTGGTGACGACCGCGACATCGACGACGACGACGATGAGCAGAAGGATGAAGAGTGCAAGTCGTCAGTCGCGCAGGACGCGAAGCAGAAAGGTTTAAAGTCGCAGCAAGGAGCGCCACTGAAACCATCGCCGCCATCAAGCGTTCAGGTATCTTCTAATAGTAGCAACGCGCAACCGTCGTCGTCGACGATGGAAGATCACCGCGCTTTACAGCAACAGCAGCAGCAGCGATTTCCTCTCTCGTCTGCAAGCGCAGCCCAGTCAGCGATGAACCACAGTCCACTGGGACGCCCGTCGTCCGAGTTTATGAGCCCCCCGCCCCAATCGCCACGAAGGCGTGTGCTGCGCCCGAATGCGCCACCGCTTTCGTCCTCGCACCACCAATGGGGGCCATCGGCGGAGTCTCATGATTCCCACCGACGAATCCACTCGTCGCATGCGTACATGAACGCCGCGTCCGCAGCACCACAGGTCTCGTCCTCGGCTGTGTCAGTAACAGGAGGCGCGCATGGGAAGAAACCCATGAGCAGCACTTTGGAACAGGTTCGTGTGTTGCGTATCGTATCCCCATCCTCTCGAGGCAGCGGGAGATTGATGTTGTGTTGTGCGTCTTGTATCTATAGCGAGACGGCATGATGCGCTGGCGGAACATGCACGATGATGTGAGCCGCGCGCTCGGCGGGTCGAAGCGGCCGGCGTCGGGCCAGTACATGAACGGCGGCGAGCTGCGGATATCGAATGGGAACACGCTGATGCTCGGCGAGACCGAGGACTTCGGCGGCAACAACGAAAAAGTCGCAAAAAAGCTCAAGTCCCTCGACGAAGAGTACGACGCGAAGACGCTCAAGCGGCCCAACGTCCACTTTGACCGACGCAGCGCCAGCTACAAACAGTACTGGGGCACGCTCCGCGACGTGTACACGGCGTTCAACCACAATAACAACAACAGCAACAAACCGCTGCCGTCGCTGCGCCGCAATAACAACAGCAACAGCCAAAGCCACCACCAGAGCAATGCCAATGCGAGCAACCACCCCAACAGCAATACTGCGAGCAGCATCAACAACGCAAGTGCCAACAGCTATCTGCACGCCAAGGACTCGGCGGACGTCGGCGAAGCCACGACGCCCGATGATATAGGTATAGTCTTTTCACTGCTGCTGGGACCTTTCCCTTCCTGGCCACACGTTTGTCGCTGTTGACACACGGACGAATAACATATTTAGACTTGTGCTACGTACCGTCAGGCTCGAGCGAGGACTCGACAAAGACCGTGGTCGTGCACGACCAGGCGCTCGTGAACGCGATCGACCGACTCACGGGCATCGTGTCCAAGCAGATGTCGGACCGGTACGGCGGCGAGAGCAGCAGCAGCAGCGCGACGGTGGCCGCGCTCACGCACCTCACGACCGCCGTGACGGAGCTGCGCGTGCAGCAGGACCACGCGCTCGGCCGCATCATTGAGCTGCAGGAGCAGCGGCTCCAGGTCATGGAGGCGATCCTGCAGCACAAGCTCCGCAAGGAAGCCGGGTGCAATCAGGGCAACGGCACGTCCTGAGCAGCCAGCATCGAAAGCCGCGTGCGCACGTGTATTTGTCCAGTTTGTTTTTCCAGCAACGAAAGAAGAAAAAAAGACGACGAAGAGGAAGCTCGAGTGGTAAACTGGTGCTTCCTGTTGTTTGTTGATACTAACTTATAGCGCCCTTGAAATCGCACCAACTTGCGTTCGTATTAATAATGAAGAGTGTTGGTATGAATTTTTGCTCTCCTTTGTGGGAAGATGTGGGAAACGATTATGACAGGTATTACGTTGGACAGTTGTCAACAGCGACACAAAAGATCTGGAACAATCGACACCTCCTCGCTCACATGGACGCTGCGTGTGCGCAGGAAGCGCGCGCTCTGCTGGAGAAACTGCGCGCGCTGGATGCCGACGTGCACTTCCGATCGCTCGTGGTAAAATGCAAGTGCGAGGAGCTCCAGCATGTGCTGCGATATGTGCAGCAGCTCCACGTGGAGCGCGCAAACGCGCGCGTCGCTCGACTCCAGGAAGCAACACAGCAGCATGTGGAGCAGCAGCAAATGCAGGACTCGATCCATGCCGCGATTGAGCGCGCGAGAAAGATCCGCGAAAGCATTGCCGCCAAGCATGCGGGTACTGGAGGTGCCAACGACGAAGAGAGCAGTGATGACGATACCGAGGATGCCGAAGCGCCTGCAAGTCTACCGTCGGCGTCTTCCTCCGAGCTGAACAGCATCTTGGTAATGGCAAAGCACATTCGCACGACGACGCCTGTAGCCACACACGATCAAGCGAACAATAGCAATGCAGACGCGACGACGGCAAGAGCAGTGACTGGTTCCATCGACACCAAACCACTCACCGCTTCGTCGACGCTTACAGACGGCTCCATGAGTGCGCCATCACAACAGATCAGACTCGAGTACCCTCGTCGCGTGAAGGCGCTGATGGAGCAACTGCGCGATATGCGCGATCGGGAGCTCCAGGAGTCGTTCCGCTTCGTCTTTTGCCGCAAAATGAGCGAGCACTTGTCAACGAGGAGTTCCTCCAGGCTGGGTGGTGCATCGATAGGAGAGAATCCCGTTGCACCTGTGGCGCGAGTGCAAGTCGGGTACTCAAAGCAAGCTGCACGTCTTTGCCATGGGTACGCCTACATCGGGTCTTTCTTGAGCGAAAGACTAGACCCCGCATCAGAAAAATTCCAGCATGCGCTTCAGGCGTCGACACTGTCTTCTCTTTTCCCAGTGTACACGCGCTTGAAGCAGGTGAGAAGAACCTTCGCATCGCGTTGGAGGTACTATCGTCCCCATGAAAGATCTGTGAGTAGCAACTTCCACTTGGTAACTTTGCTGACATGGACAATTGTGCTGGAATTAGGCCAAGAAATTGCTTCAAGTGCTGAACGAGGAAGCGAAGGCGCTGGCTGAGAGAGCACCTCCACCACCAAGTCTTTCCCCTGTAAGTGCAAGTACTTCCATCATGATCTATGCGCACTGCGTTACTATCATTGAGAATCCGTGTCATCATTCATTTCGTTCATGTGCCTGTGGCTTGTAATGAGTAGGCAGCGACTGCACACAGAGACTCGATGCTCCAACGAATTGGGAAGTGTTCATCCGCAGGATCATCACACGATCCATTGTCATGTAGTGTTGGTGTGACCAATCGCGATTTGATTCTCAGATTGCGCGGCGCTTCTTTTATCGACGACAATCTGCCAGCATTTGAGCGGCTGCAAGCTGCGTGGGATGCGTCTAAAGACGAAGACCAAACCACTCGTAATGGCGTATACGACACTGCGGTGAAGGAAATCGTGCTGACAGATACCTCCAACATCATCCTGAAGTTTTTCAAAACGATTTTTTGCGACACACCTAATGATGACCTTGATCCGATCCACGTGAAAAACATGCTGCTATTGATCCGGCTTGTCGACTCCATAGCAATATTGGGTGGGAGACGACTGCGCTGTGCGGTGTCTGCATGATATTGACGATCATATGTAGCCCATGATGACGGAAATCAGTTCCGCTCCTTCCATCTTCACTCACGACGATCTATCACCAAATATACCTGCAAATAAAGGAGTTCCTTTGGCGTCAAGTCACTGCCTCTTGATAAGCTGGATCGATCAATCAGAATCGTGGAGAGCGGCAACCCGCGATCGCTCGATCCAAACCACCATGAACCAACAAATAGACAAAAAAAAAAGAAAAGCCAAACATTTTATACTGAGTGGAGACAAGACAAGACATACCCGCTTCGTGGCGAGGAAGCAACGTCTTCTATAGCAGAAGAGAGATTTCTGCAGTGGGACAGTCCTCCCTGAGCTCGCCACACATGCCGTCGCCATCCACTCTCTTCCCCTGCCATCGAATCCTGGAGTAAATTTATGCGTGTCGAAAGCCAAAGAGAAAAACAGAAAAATATGCAGGCACTAGGTACTTTTTTGGCAGGACTCGTCGATGTCTTGGCGTCTAGCGGCGTCTCCGGCGACTCCGGCTTCTGCTGCGACTGGGACTTCTGCTTGGACTGCGACTGCGAGAGCGGCGACGACTGCGTCGGCTACTTCTGTGACGATCTCGATCACTGCGGCGATCACGACTGCGGTCACGAGCGCGTCTGCTTGAGCGATGCGATCTATCATCACGACTACAAAGAATTGCAAATAAGACGAAGCAACTTTTAGTTACAAACAGGACAAAAGACGCACCGAGTCCTTGATCGCGACCTAGATCGAGATTCGCGCTCTTGGCGTCTTGGCCCGCTTGGATCCTCTTTCTTCTCGGTTTTATCTGTTTTGGCAGTTTTGGCCACATCAAGTTCGTCCGCGACGCCATTGCGCTGTCGACGGCGCTCTCGTCGTGCATCCGCAATCTCTTCGATCTTCTTGCGAATTTGAAGGTATCCCAAGTGCAACTTGCCACCGAAATGATCCGCCAGGCGGCGATCACTATCGAAGATGCTCAAGAAGGCGCCGCACACATCACACACGCGCAACTTTTGGTTCACGTTCGTACTTGCCAACGGGTTGCCAGGCAATACCTCTGCGAGCGTTTTGTCTTTCGTTGCTGCCTCACCGTCAACGTCATCGGCAGCAGCACCATCACCTGCTGTGCTTCCTGTGTCCCCTGCAGTTGCGGCCTCAGATTTAAACGCGTTTCGCATCGCATTCGCCTGCGCGGTCGCCTTCTTTTGCTTGAGTTCTTCAATTTGGTTCATCAACTCCATCGACAGGTCCACTTCGCCTTCGTTACCTATGACAACACAGAATTTTTTACAACTCAGTAGAGTGAGCGACACACACTCAGCATTGACACACCCCACGCGTAGCATCAGCAAAGCCTACCTGCTTCTTCGGCCTTTTGCATGACTTCCTGGATCTCCGCCGTGATCTCGAGCACTTCTTTGCAGTTTTCAAAATCCATGAGCGACGGCGCTTTCGCGCCATCCTGCTCCTCTAACCGCCGCTGCGCGCGCTGGATCTTCTTTTCGACTTCCGAGATGAATTTGACCAGATCGCGCTCGAGCTCCTGCTCGTACCCAAAGTCTTTCGTCGGCTGCGCCAGTTTCTCCTTTTCGTACTGGATGCGCATTTTCGGGAGGTGCAGCTGCTCGCACTCGCCCAGGTCCATCTTGGTGTTCTGGAAGAGGTCGTGTGGGCAGAGGCCACACAGGAAGCGCTTGCAGACGCGGCTGTGGCGGAAGTCCGAGATGTCCTCCTCGGGCTTGTCGCCGTCGCGGTTGCGCCCCATGAGCTCGTCCAGCAGCGCGCGCTGGGCGTCCATGCTGCTCCGCTTCGGTCCGGTCGATGCAAATGCGCGCGTGCGCGCGGGGTGGTCGCTATCACTTTGGAGAGGGGGAAACTTGCCACTTGGACCAAAACCTCGTGGGGAAGGTAAGGTTTTACTGTACTGTATTTCTTTGAATAGAAGCCTGTAAAATAGTGACATGAGGCTTTCCTTTTGTGACGTCTGTCCGACCAGCAGAGGGTCGAGCTGTGGACGCGAAACAAAGAAACAGCGCAAGCGGGGGCGCCTGCTGCAACAAAGCCACGCTGTAGCGTATCGCGCTCTTCTGATGCGCAGTTTGTCGCGAGCGTCTCGTCAACCCACCTTGCCAAATCGATGAGTCCTGTACGACTCATCAAGTCCGGGCTGCACAATCTACGAACAGAGAATGGCGAACTGCGATCATGAAAGGTATTTTTTTAAAAGGGGAGGTTGCGTGTATCCTACCCTTTTGAAGAGTGAGGGGTCGGCGTTTATAAGCTACTTTACTGGGATGCAATGCAGTAAAAAGCAGCAATAGAAAGACATGTGAGGTCGGCATGGAGACACTTTCTCTAAAAGTATACGCTGCAGAAACAAAGACATCCGTCATACTCTTCTGGGCTGTTGTGCGCAATCTAAGATGCGTTCTGTTCATAAGCTCGACAAATGTGTGAGCTTCTTCATCCTGTTAACACCAGCACGCTTCATGTGCATGCATTACAGTTAAATGGCTCTCCGTACTTTCTCTGTCAAATAGCCCCTTATCACAAGCGCTGTGATGATGTGATGCAAGCCAATGCTGTAAACAAGCGCTGGTGTTGGGGTCTGATTATGCAAAACGCAAGCTCACTCGCTGCTTTTCTCACATTGCGAATGCGAGCGAGTGGCTGCTGTTGATGTTGGCATCTCCAGCATTTGCTTCCCCCTCGGGGGCTTCATGGGCAAGTTTCCCACCTTTTCTTGCCTTCGCTTCCGCACACAGAGAGGGACATACTGTATTTCCGTTTTCGTTTTCCATCGTCCGCCCAAAGTCGGATGCTGAGAAGGACGTCGACTTCCACTCTTTGTTGTCGATTTAACAAGGTTGGATGGATGATCCCTATAACTTAATAAATAGCCACTCCTTTCACCTTCACCAAACAGTATGTCCGTAGATTTGTATATCCTCTAATATTATATTACGCTGCTGCTGGTGTTGACTTTCCGTTCTGAAACGTGTCGCATGGTCCACTCGTTTCACGAAGTAAACCGGGTCCAAACATCACTTAAACGGCTTCAACCTTTGCTTCTCCGCCTCTATTGCTATTTTTCAATCCCCGATAAATCAGGTCTTAATAAATGCTTTTCCATGTCGCTATGGGCAACGACAAACGCACTGTCGAAGGCGCTGCCATTTCGCAAAAAGCCCCGTCCGGCGCGAGTGTGGGACCCGAGCGAGCGAGTGCAGGCGCGCCGATCAGCGCGGCAACGCAGAGTGAAGTGCGCGCGCGTCAATAGCGAGAAGATAGCAGCGCAAGCCGCGCGCGTGTGCGTGCGAGTGTGAAGCCATCGCCCGTTCCGTCGATCCGTTGCTTTGGACGCTATTTGTTAAGTAGACACCCCACAACATGCAAGATGTGATGCGGAAATACGCGCTGTCGCGGCATGAAGACGATGCGCACAGCAGCAATCGGGAAGAGCGGTCAGCGGAAGAAATATCGCGGCGCCATGAAGCGGTAGCGAGCGCGTTTGTGCCGCACTCGAACGAGCTCGGCGAAGTGCTGCTCGCTGTCTCCAAGATCAAGCCGCTGTGCCGATGCGAGCAGGAAGGATCGCGGCCGTCGCGGTGGATCGCAGCGCGGACTCATCGTGGATCGAGTCGAATGTCGATCCGTCACCAATGCCAGTATCATTCGAAGGCGAGGTCGCACACGATGGTGGGCATCGCGATGTTTGCGATGGCAGCATCTCAGTTTGCACTGCTTTTCGAGCTCCCGCTTCGCGTGGGCCAGTTTGTCGGCGGCATTTTACTGGTCGCAAGCGCAGGGACGTCTTATTTATTGCTTTGTTATTTCCTCGCGGCGTGTGCGAGTACGATGGAGTTCGGCGAACTGCTGCTGGATCGGTCAAATCCATTGTCGTGGGACCGAGAAAGACCGAGATTCTTCCTAGAGATTTGTTCGTGGATGGCGTCCGTTTGGTACTCGTACACGATTTTCCACAGCGGCTTGCTGTCTATCGGCGGCGGAGCATTGTTCGCGATGGGGTTGGCAGTATGTAGCGATTTCGTCGCAGCATATTTGCGCATTCTCGAGGCCCAGATGCACCGCCAACAGCAAGATGCAACCCCAGAAGGGGTGTTCTGGCTCAAGGCCGTGTTCTCGTACGCGTGTGTCGGCTATTTGATCACGGGGAGTGGGCGGATCCTGCATCGATATTTAAGTGGCGAAGCGACCGATTTCCAGACCATTGACGACTTGGTGATAAACTACTTTTTGATTACGCTAGTTGGCGTCTCGCTGATCGTTGCCAGCGAATTGCTCATGCTGTACCAACCGACAAGAACAGCAGGGCTGATTCTGCAAGCAAGAATTGTCGACGGACGCAAAAACTGGGAAGAGCACCCACTGAGATCGTTGATGGAGGTTACGGTGACCTTCGGCATCACCGTTTTATCCTACAAGATGTCAGGCGAAGTCGTGTGGTCGCTGCAAGTGGGGACTTTTAGTGGCGTCGCGCTGATATTGAGTGAGGAGTACGTTTACTCTCGAAAGTCGCTCTTCGTTGCCGCCGGCGCTCAAATTGAAATCCCAGCTGACCACTGGATCAAGTTGGCCCCAGCGGTTGTGATGATGATCTTCTTCTGTGTGCAAGTGTACTCGGCAATGATGATGATGCTTAGTATCCCGTCGACGATGTCGGTGGCGTTTTTGTGGTTCATCGTGATCTCGGCCATTGCTTTGACGGTGATTGCGCTCACGGATTTCCACATCGTCGCGTCCAAATTCAACGAGCGTGCCAAGTTTCTTGTCGGCAAGCTGTGCATTCTTGGGACGACGTTGATCGCGTGCAAAGTGTGCCATGGATTACCAGGCATCCTGTTTTCGTGGTATCTGTCTTGGTTCTCCATCAGTTTTTCGCGCGAGTGCTGGAATGACGTCCAAAAGGTTGCGGTCCAGAAAGCAGCGATCGCGGCGAAGGCGAAGAGCAGCCCGACCGCGCGTGTTGTGTCGACGACGGAGTGTGAGCCTGTTCCGGAGTTTTCGCTCTCGTTGTCAAGGAAGTTACTGCAATATATCAAGCTACACTACCCCTACTTGTACAAACGGACAAAGTGGACGTTTATATCGATGGTCGTGGTGTCGTGCCTGGACGTTTGCTCGACGCTGTTCATTCTTGTGAAGCAGAATAGATTCGAGCTGTCGCTGTCTCAATTTTCTGCGGGGAACGTCGTCATTTCAGCTGGCTTCGGATATTTGACAAGCGCCGTGAAGCAAGAACTACACCCAGAGGTGCTGCTTCGCACCGGATTCCAGCATGCCAAGAACAAGTGGATGTTTTTCCCGTTGCAAACATTCATTGAAGCCACGGTGTTTGTCGGTGTGTTTCTCGGAACATTTACCGCCACGTCCACAGTGTTCAGCTCGTTGACTCTGGCAGCACTGTCTGGAATTGTGATATCGTTTGGAAGCCATTGGTTGTGCACTCGTCTCCAGCTCACTGTGGGCAACAGTGTTCGGATGCGTCTCACCGCGACATGCTCGGTGGTATTCTTCTTGGTTCTCTTTTCATATATCTCTATGGTGGCGATGTTCTGGATCTATCACAATATTGACAGCCTGGAAGCAACATTCTGCCTGGCGTCCTTGTCTGGCGTGGTCTTCCTTGCATCCAGTGAACTATTCTTGCTGTGGGAGCCAACGAGAAAGATCGGTCAGCTACTTCAAGAACGAGTGACGTGTGCGAAAGACAACTGGCAAAAAGAGCCTCTCCGATCGTTTTTGGAAGTCTTCACGTGGTTTGGAGTAGTTTATGGATCTTTTGCGCTCTACAACGACTTGCTGCTTGCACTGCAGCTGGGCACCTTCTCAGGAATTGCAGTGACCTTGTCAGGAGAGTATTTCCGCCGCAACCGTGCGAAATTGATTCCTTGGCGAAGTGAGCTACTTGTGGAAGAAGACGAAGATATCGTTTTCGAAAAAGTGGACGAAGAATGTGACTCAGACACGAAGTTCAGTGACCGCCCGCGCGCACTTCCTGTTATGCTACTCTTTGCCTACATTGGATCGGGCACTTTCCAGTGGATCTTTGAGAACATGCGCAGCTTAGAGGTCACAGTGGTGCTTGCCACTATCGCTGGTATCGTGTTTTTGTGCATTGCGGACCTGCTCGTGATGTACAAGCCGACGCGCTGGGTCGGAATCATTCTTCAAGATCGAGTGATCCATGTGAAGCGGAATTGGACGTACTATCCTGTGCGCTCTTTTGTGGAGTTTGGGTGCTTTCTCGGTGTCATTTACGGAACCTACGCAATCTACTGCGACTTGTTTGTTGCTGTTCAAGTTGGGACACTGTCGGGAATGCTGGTCACTTTGATTGGAGAACAAGTTCGCAGCCACGCCCGCGCACGACCAAAGAGCGGTACGTCGTTTTTGTTTTACAGTTCTGATGATACCACGTGAGTTTGCTGATCCACTAATTATTCGTGTGTTTTCTTAGATGCTGATCTTGAGAAGTCACAGATCCTGCCACTACCAGTTATGTGCATGCTTGGTCTCGTCGGTACTGTCGCGTTCAACATCATCTACACGCACAGACGAAATATTGAAGTGGCATTTGTTCTCGCCACGACTAGCGGGGTTATATTTGCGCTGCTCGGAGACATGCTTGTGATCTGGGACCCAACTCGAAAGATCGGTATGATCATCCAGGAGCGCATTCTGTTTTTCAAAGACAACTTCGTCGACCACGCGTTGCGATCGTGGACCGAAGTATTGTCGTGCGTTTTCGCGTGGTACGGCTCGTACGTGTGCTTTTGGCCGGGCGACTTGCTCATCGCGATCCAGTTTGGAACGTTTACGGGGATTATGGTGTGCGTCTGTGGAGAACTTGCCATGGAGTACATCGCCGAGGTCAAGCATCGCTTAATTCAAGGCGTTTCAGCGAGGCTGGCACTGGAGTGAGTACTGCATACTTTGCAATACGTTGATTTGTTTGTTTCTTTGGCTAACAGCATCCTGTCCTTGTGTCTGAATGTGTGCAGCACTCAAAAGGAATGTGCATTCCTAAACCTCCCTTATGAGGTGCAGTTTGAAGTTGCACATTTCCTTGCCCCTGAAGATCTTCTTGTAGCGCGTGCAACATGCCACAAAGTGAACGGAATGATCAAAGCCGAGTCTGCTCGGTTTTGGCTACACGCGAGCCTGAGGCGGAAACTCCGGGACCGTAACTTGCACCAAGAACGCTCCCGAGCTCATAACTCCAACTATCGCATGCGTAGCCAAGCGAGATCGTTGATTTATGAGGCCATCACGCTCGTATTGCCCAAAATTGTCGCATCAAGGTGTGTTGTAAATTTCCTGTGTGGACATCCTCTGGAGTCAAATGGACTGGCGTCTGACCCATTGCTTGTTTTTCTCGTAAACCTGTAGGGATCCAGCCCAGGTCCTTTCATCTGGCACGGGAATCAGTCGCGCTATCAAGTGGGTTTACCTGAATGCAAATTGGATTCGAAAGCAAAGTCTGAGTCCGTTGGGCAAGGAAGAAGTTGTCAGCCGTCGGATTTCTTTCCAGCCTGGGGACACTGCGTTTGAAGTGTTTCGCCACATGCCAGACAAGGTACCACCAACATATTGGAACAAGATTTTATGTTTAAGTGGGTGTGCCTAACTTTTAGTTTTTGCTTTGTGTTGTCGCACGCAAGACGCACCTCGGTATTTTTGTTGAGCGGAACGCACATGCAGTTATCGAGCGTATCGATGTTCCTGTCACAATCTATGAGAAAATTCAGACCGACCCGTTCAGTTTCGTGGCCGCAGAGACGTTGTCAACGGTCGAGGTGTTTTCGCACTGGCATCTAGTGATTGTCGCGTTTGCGACCATGACGTTGATCTTCATCGGCCAGTTTTCCAGTGATGTCTTACGCGCGCACGTGCTCCCGTCTTCATTCACGTGGCCAGGCTAGAGGCGCTCCGATCGTGTTGCGGCACCAAATGAAGAAAAGAAAGCCGTCGAGTCTGCAGTGTTCGCAATGCTAGTAACGAATTCAATGTACAGGTCAGTATACTAACGTTGTTTACAGTGACTGCTCAATATCCGCTCCAAAGCAAGGCAGTGCCTCAATTCAAAAGTCTGGCGGCTTTTCCCATGACGACAAACCCGTTTGCTTGTTGAAGTAAAATGGCTTCCCAGCATTTTCGTCCCATTGCTCAATCCATGCGTGCTTGGGAGCATCTGCTTTCTTGGTAGGTTTCGTGTGCGCAGCCGCCGCGCTCGGTTTCTTCGCGTTGCTGCTTTGCTAGCTCCTCCTCGAGAATGGCCTCGTCGTCGCGGAGCGCGTTGTCCATGACAGCAGCACCCGCTGCAATCTTACTAACCAATTCGTTCTTTTCTCTAGGATCTTTGTCAAGGCGGATGATTCGGCAACAGTTTCTTTCATCTTCGAAGCCGTCTTCTCGGCTATCGTGGCTTTCGACGGATCTTTCCAGACGGCAGGCCATAGTTGTTCAAGTACGACTGGGTAATTGTTCTGCACTTTGAGCTTGAATGGACCCTCCATCCCTTTCTTGTACGCGACCACGAGGATCGCGTACGTTCTCGCTTCCAGCTCGCAGTGGATCTGAATTTCTCGTTGACGAACAGGTTCGCCGCTGTGGGCGACAACATTCTCACGCGTCAGGGCTTTGACTCGACTCGCGCGATCTTTTTGTCTCCCCTGTGCCACGATGTACACGGCGATGGGCAGCACTGCCACGGGTGCTAGTCCTCTCGGGTCGACTTGGGTGATTGTGACCATGAATTCTGTCGGGCGAGAGATCGAGAGCGAGTACTGTAGGTTGCATTCGAGTGTGCAGTCTGGGTTGTGCCGTGTCGGCAAGCCGCAAGCAGTGTCTCCGTGCCAAGCTCCATTGACGACTTGAATCGGCCACTTTGCAGGATCGTAATACCGGCAAGTGTACAGGCTCCGAAATGCGTGGCAGAAATCGTTGGAGTTGATCCAGAAAGTGTTGTCGTCGCTGTCCGGGTTCCATTTGAGCAGCTTTTTCAGCCGCCGCGTCCATAGACGAGAATGATCGCTCCAGTCGCCCTTCCACTCGTCGTGATCTCCGGGAGGGTTTCGAAACAGCAGTAACTGGTAGCCGTCGATCTCGCGCACGTCGTAGATCACGTAGCACGCGCCAAACACAAGTCCAGTGTCAAGGATCTCGGTGTCAGTATTCTCACCCGTGATCGTGCCTGCGCCCATGAGAAATTTGTTGGCCTTGTAGATCAACAGCTGCTTCCACAGGGTGCGCTTGAGACTTCCGCGCGATGCCTGGGCAAGGGAGATCTCTTCGGAGTCGTACCCAGTGAGGTCTTTGAGCGCGTGGTGGACGTACCCGCGCTCCAACGACGCATACCCTCCGTAGTATTTGGCGAACGCCTTTTCCAGAAGCGGCACCCAGAGTTCTTCGAAGCCCTTGCTGTGCGCGAATGCAGCACCAGCGCATTCTGTCGTCTTGAAGGAATCAGCGAGCACAGGGAAGTGGTCGTCTACGATCACGGTCTCCCACTGGCAGTTTTTGAAGATTCGCACGACGTAGGCGCCCGTGAGCGACGTTTGCTTTGTCACAAACATGTTGTCGATCAGCGCGTCAACTTTGCCGCCATCGACGCCGCCCGGTGCAGCGATGATACTGATCGCGCTGAGAAGCCACGAATCGTTCAGTTTCCTGACCATGACATCGTCCGGGTCCGTGCCGCCGTCAAAGAGTCCAGCGACGACGTTGATCGCCGTGGATACTTTCCAACCAACGATGTCAGACTCGTGGGCACAACTCGCGATCGACGTTTGATCTGGCGGGAATTCGCGGTCCACAAACTGCAGCGCACGTCCAAACTCTCCAGGCGTGCACAAGTACCCAGATTCGATCTCCATGATCGCCTCTTGGGCATTCAGAATGGCTTAGTCTTGGTTGGCAAGCTCTTCGGGTAAAATACCTTCGGCTTCTCGACGCATGCGACGCGCGTGGAACTCTTGCATGCGGCGTCGGCACTGTGCTTCTTCGTGTGGTTTCCAGTACTCGCGGAGTTCGCTTTGCGCGAGTCTCGATTGGCTGTCCTCGGCGTCAATGATCGCATCGACGCGCTCCATTTCTCCATTAAATGCGGCTTTCAATGCATGGAAGCGAGCGCGTTCTTCCGATGTCAGCGAGATCAGCCACACCGCGACAAGGGGGATGTCGATCGAGGCAAACGAGCTGGTCTTGAAAATGTTGGCAGGCGGATTAATGCCGTTCGACATGAGCTTGAACCGATTCTCTCGGAGGAATTTCTGAAACAAGATCTTTTCTCGGCTCAGCCGTGCGTCGGCGGCGTTCAGCATCAGCAATTGGAAATGGATAATGCAGCGTGTCTCCTCAAAAAACTCGCGATCGAGCTCTTCGTCGAGCACTGGAAGCTCCATCAAGATGCCGACAAGATCCGAAGGTTCTCCGATAGACGATTTCAGAGACGCAAGGTCCCCTTTTTCCACCAAGTCCAGCTGATCTTGGGGGGGGGGGGTT
>JAADVP010000322.1:0-25734 GCA_023335675.1 Globisporangium solare | reverse complement strand
TCATCAATTATTGAACCTTAGAGTAGAAGCATGTGTTTGTTTTTGTTTTTTAAAAGCATGGACGCTTGTTTGTGTGCATAGATACTCGCCAAACAACGAAGTCGCTACACAAAGAGCATGTATTTCCCACCATAGACCACTGTGTCGATGGTACAAGCAAACGGTGCTTTTGTGTTGATAAACGATCAATCGCGCCGCCCAGATCGCGAAGTTGGCTTGTTTCCACTCGCAAAAGACAGAAAGTGAAGTGTCTCGAGGCGCGTTGTTGCCTGTTGTTCTTGTCAGCGCCGCTTCACCGAAATATGGAGAAAAATCACTAGTCGGCTGCACACGTGAACCCTCTTCGTGCGTCGAGTAATGCCAATTATTTGTCTCACATATCTTCACGCGTACATAATTTGATGCACGCATCAAGATACGTGCGGCAAATAATACATTGAGCACCCTCAGAGACCATTTCGACCAGCAGCACGTTCATCGATACCTTTCAGCTCAAAGATGCTGGTGAGCATGCCACACACCGAAGAAGAAGCTCCCAACGGGAAGAAAAGCGCGCAAGTCGCTTCACGAACGCGGCTTGTGCGCTTTCTTCTCTGTCGTCCGTGCGGTTACGGTACGTTAGTCCTTCTCGCAGCTTTTCCACGGCTGACAGGCTCACCGACTCTTTTGTCCGTGGGACCAAGAATCAGCGCTGCGCCATGTGGAGCACTTGCCTGCAAAATGCAGAACGACTAGTAGCTGCTAGAAAGCGTTCGCATTGATTAATGTAACGCACAGCATACGTCCACTTAGTCAGCGGTGTTGCCTTTGGTGTGAACAATTTTGGCATCTCGATACTTGCAAGATTCCTCGTCGCTCGATTACGCGAATATCAACGTCCCACCTTCCACTTCGCTCTTGCGACGACTTGCAAAAGAAAGCTCATCAGGAGTCTTGAGATCGCAACGCGCGAGCGCATAGAGAGAGTAATCTGACGATGCCGATAGGAGCTAAAACCTTCTCGGTGAACTTGATCAGGATTGCGCGATGCCTTGAAGCAGATTCGAAGATTCCACACATCCCACGCAATTGAAACCGGTAACTGCGATTCGCTTGAGAGAGCCATAGTCGAGCAGTGTTTTGTAGTAAGCGAGCTTGACCAGATGGGTCTGGTTCCTTGTGGCTTGTCAAGACGATGCAGTCAACATTCTGAGTGGTTTGGATGTCACAGACAGTTGAGAGCTTTTTTGCCTGGTAATCTTCCACGTTGATACTCTTGCTCTGCTTGCACTCGACGAGCGACGGGGTCTACCGAGGAGTCGCAAATACCCTGAAACTCGATTTTTGTTGCAGCATGCGGTAATTGTGCTCAGCTCACACTGTTTGCTGCAGACACAATGGCATCCTCTACGAACAGCGAGCACGTAGCGCGAATACCATACAACATCAGGGACGCAAACGTTGATAGTACAAAGCGCTCACTGAGACTGGACCTTAAGATCGCCGCAAGAAAGTGTCGATACGCTTCATGCCACAGTTCTTGCATATCACGATACAGAAGCTCAGGTACTTGTGTTGTTCTAACAACAAGCAGCCCTGCTCACGTCTTGCTTCCGACTTTCAGTCGGTTAGCTCGATGATGATTTGCCCACCAGCAGCACTGGATGAGGTTTCATAGTCTTGTATTTTCAGCAGCAGAGTATCTACGAGAGCAGCGTTATCATTACGCGTCAGGCTTGCAGATCTTCATTTCCAGACAAGGAGACTGTGACCCACCGCACAATCAAGCAGGTCAACAGCGCTCAAGTGAGAGTGCGATGGCACTAAACTTGCGTCTTGCGCTCGTAGAATGCAATCCAGCGAAGTGTCGTAAAGCAATGGTTCTGCTGCGAATACGCCTACAGAGTGCGTGTGTTTGTCAACATACGAATGCCAGAGTGATACGCCTTTCCATTGAATGTAATCCAAACGCATGCGTACGACGCACACGAGTCCTCTGGTGACTGATCTCGTCGTCGTGTTGCGCTTCCCCATTCTTGAGCGGATTGTTGTTTGAAATTCGACGAAGGCTGCTCTTTGACGCGTTCCTGCTACACGCTCCCTCTCTACAGCATCAGGAACGCAACGCGCGTCGCACGCCGTCGCATGAATAGAAACCTGTCGGGATGCGCTCGTAGCCTTCGGTGCGCTCTTGGTTGCCTTCGTCTTCAGACACAGAGAAAAGAGAACACGCAGCAAGTTGCGCCGCGCATATTCACCATTTTCGGCAGTGTTCACTTCACAGCAATTGCTGATATACTGTATAGGAGGCTTTCCCTTCCTTGCTCAATATGCTATAGCGCAGGTTTGTGTGCACATCATCTGATTCGTTCTGAGACGTCGAAAAGACCCCCATTTTCTACCAATCCACGACGCTCGCCGTTGAGTGGACAGCAGGGTTACACCATGGGCGAGCCACGAGCTCCTCCAGCATTGCGTCCGCGCAACGAGGAGCTCATTTCTCAGTAACAACAACAGGAAACAATGGCTGACACTAGCATCTACCTCCGCGGCACCCTCGAGGGCCACAACGGCAAGGCCGTGACGGCGATCGCCACGACCCGCGAGAACCCAAACTTGCTCTTGACCGCGTCGCGCGACAAGACCCTCCTCGTGTGGCAGTTGACCCACGACGGCGAATCGTACGGCTACGCTCGCCGCCGTCTCACCGGCCACTCGCACTTCGTCGAAGACGTCGTGATCTCGTCGGACGGCCAGTTCGCGCTCTCGGGCTCGTGGGATGGCACCCTTCGTCTCTGGGACTTGAACACGGGTATCACCACCCGTCGTTTCGTCGGACACACCAAGGATGTGCTCTCGGTCGCGTTCAGCGCCGACAACCGTCAGATCGTGTCGGGCTCGCGCGACAAGACCATCAAGCTGTGGAACACCCTCGGTGAGTGCAAGTACACGATCACCGAAGAAGGCCACACCGAGTGGGTGTCGTGCGTGCGCTTCTCGCCATCGACCGCCAACCCATTGATCGTGTCGGCCGGCTGGGACAAGGTTGTCAAGATCTGGAACTTGGCCAACTGCAAGCTCCGCACGAACTTGTTCGGCCACGCCGGCTACCTCAACACCGTGACCGTGTCCCCAGATGGATCGATCTGCGCTTCGGGTGGCAAGGACGGTACTGCCAATTTGTGGGACCTGAACGAGGGCAAGCGCCTCTACTCGCTCGTGGCTGGTGACATCATCCACGCGCTTGTGTTCTCGCCAAACCGCTACTGGTTGTGCGCGGCCACGACCTCGGGCATCAAGATCTGGGACTTGGAGTCGAAGATCGTGGTGCACGAGTTGGTACCAGAAGACGTCGAGATCCCTAAGGGCAAGTACGCGCAGACCGCGTACCCAGTGTCGCTCGCCTGGTCGGCCGACGGCTCGGTGCTCTTCGCTGGTTACACCGACGGTGCCGTCCGTGTCTGGGCTGTGGGCAACTAAGTCGTTGGTTCTCCATCGACTGACTCGCCTGCTCAACATGCTGTTGTTGTTGTAGCAAAGTGACTTTGTAGCTTGCTTGGTTAGCATTTTGTAAACCGCAATACGAACTATGAAAGCATTTGCTGCTGTCACCAGTTGTTTCTGTTTTTGGTCTTTTATATACATCGCCGCACTGGTTCACCGGACGAAATCTGTTTTGCTGCTGCCATCGCCGCTAGAGCACGCTAAGAGCTGAATACCACGACGCGAAAGTCTTGCGACGATCTTTGGTTTCTAGCGCATCGTGTCAGCACACAAAACTTTAGTTTAGAGACTCACAGATAGGAGGTGGTCGCTCCACATTCTGTATTCAATCGTTGCTTGCAGCACAGGACATATCATAGCCCACGCAAGCCACAAGCGAAAGAAGGAAGGGCAACAGTGCTATCACAACGTGTGATTCACACGACCAAGCGGCAAATTAAACCACCATGCACCACAGCTTTCCTACCAAACAATGAAGACAAAGAAGACCGAGTAGAGAGAGGAATCCTGTTGTTGCCATTATCATTACTGATGCTGCGGTTACAGGGGGCCAATTCATCAATGATCGTGTTTCCATTGCTTCTTTCATTAAACACTGGAGACCACGCCATCAATTGCACAGAGCAATCAAAGCATAGTTGCTGCGGTCGAGCGTCTATAGCTTATTTCTTGATCTTCTTCTTGAGACGAAGCTGTGGCGAGTGGCCACACTTCTTCTTTCTGCAGTTGGTGGCACGTGGAGGAAGACGCGCGTAGCACACACGGCAAATCTTCTTCTCAACGTTGGTCTTGATGGCGAGCGCCATCAACGTTGGCTCAATGGCACCACCACGCAGACGGAGCACCAAGTGGAGGGTCGACTCTGCATTCACAATATACACAAAAACAAGTAAGTCACTGATGGAGGCACGAACTCACTGGCACAAAAATCTGCATTCATGTACCCTTCTGGATGTTGTAGTCCGAAAGGGTGCGGCCGTCTTCCAACTGCTTGCCGGCGAAGATCAGACGCTGCTGGTCTGGAGGAATTCCTTCCTTGTCCTGGATCTTGGTCTTGACATTGTCAATGCTGTCCGATGGCTCAACATCGAGCGTGATGGTCTTGCCGGTAAGCGTCTTGACGAAGATCTGCATCTTTAACCTGTGTGGGGAACAGACACCGCGAAAAGCACTGTCAGACTTCTGTGTCGCGTTTTTCTCCCACGTGCACGACGCAATGCACGCGCTCCAAACAGCTCCAGCAGCAGCAAACAGCAAGCAGCACTGCATCCACGCGAGCAATCGTCGCACAACCGCGCAAAAGCTGGTCTCTGCATAGTATGTTGCCCCAAATCCGCACACTTGTCGCTCAAAAAGGATGAGCTGGCTGTATCACAACGGGTACGCTGGCTCGCGGATGCATGTCGGTCGGATCGAACGCCGCTGTACTGCTGATCCAACTTTCCGGTCATTCACCCATTTGGTTACGATGGCTGCGCTGTGGGACGCCGTGCTGCTGCTGCTTGTTCTGCTGCTGCTCAAAGCGTTCAGAGGCCGCAATCACGACAACTTGGACGGGAGCCAGAAGGGCCTCGCACATTCATGCACGCTGCGCCTCCTGGTGACCCGCAGGCGCCCTCGGTTCATACATACCTTGAGGCACTTTACTCTCTCAAAATGCTTCTCTTTCCCCTGTGGAGCGCGCCGGTTTCCAGCGACCAGCGTCAAGGCGCCCACCAACCAATCCCAGCGACCATACAAAAAACCAGTCAAAAGCTTTCCGTACTCCGTTTCTATTGACCACTCATTGGCTCCCCCTTTCCAGCCAATCAGCGCGCGCGTCACGGCCTCGCCGCGTCGGTCTCAACGTGCCGCGGTCTCGCACACGGTTCGTGAACCGGTCCCGTTGTGCGCTTAATTTGGGACTTTGCATTCGCTCTTATTTTGGGGACGATGACGACTCATAGATGTGGACCACACATACATCCCTTACATTCCTTGAAGCGGCGCGTCACCTGGTTACTCATGCTTGTCACTTGTGAGGTTCATGGCAAATGCCGTGGTTTACTATTGGAAAAATACATGTGTCAAGCAGACTACTTGCGCAAATCCACGTGAGTATGTAGGAGGGAGGGAGGAGCGAGAGACTCGTCCCTCTTATATCTGTTGCAGGAGCAGAAGTCTCGTTGCGGCAAACGTGGCCGCTTGCCCCGACCATTTGTTCATTCATTTTCGCATTCTCAGACGCTTGCTCGCGCACCAGCACGCGCACTGCCTCTGCGCCATTAGCTCCGTCGCGGCGTCGGCATCATCAAACGACATCACGCCAGCTGGAGCGCTAGCGAGCACCACGCATCCCACGCTCGACTTCACTTCGGGTTCTGCATTCCATTAGGCGTCGGAAACCAGAACAGCCAACCGAGCGCGCGGATCATTTCTTTGTTTGTCAAGTCAAGAGTGCGCCAAAACCACGGAAGAAAGTTGCGAACGCCAGGCAGAGCTGTCCGTCACCGCGTACAGTACGGGTGGGATCCAGCGTCAGAGGCAGCGTCTAGCGAGTTTGAGCGCGGCGCGTCGACGTCACGGTTCAACTCACGAAGATTTCAGAACACTCTCTGAGCTGGTGAATCTGCCGAGCGCTTCTCGCGCACAATCTGATCGGTCGTATCAGAGAGAAGCTTCACTTTTCGACAGTAGAACCACCCGACACCCATGCTGCATCGGTTAGTGGCGCGCTTGAACCTGCCGTCGTACCTGCCCAATCCCGACGAGATCCTGGACGGCGTCCAGTGGCTGCGCGAGAACCCCGGGCTCGCGGCCGGCGTCATGGTCGGGCTCACGAGCTACTCGGTCGCCAAGTACTACGAGCTGATCCCGACCGGCGACGCAGAGCAGCAGGAGGAAGACGAAGAGGAGACCGTGACGCAGGAAGAGATCGCGCGCTCCATCTCGGCAATCCAGCTGGGGCTGCTCAAGATCGGCTTCCACAGCGCAGACACAGTCGACAGCCTCGATTCCTCCACAGACAGCGCGCTCGGACTGCCGAGAAGAACGAGCAGCGTGTTCAAGCCCGTGGAGCAGGTACGATCGAGTCCATGGATACTGCCGCGTAAGATCCTGCGAGGCTTTCTCACTTGCGACATTGAACTCATGTTGTGTGTGTGCTCGCACGTGCGATTTCGAACAGGACGCCCATGCTGCAGAGGACCACGCGTCCGTGACGTGCTGGTGCGCGGCCGGAAGCCACATCGGTGCGAACGGCGAGAAGAAAGCGTGCTGCGACCCGGACTGGGGCTGGTTTGTGCCGACATCTCCGCGTCCATAGAGCGATAGGCAACAGCAACGCATCGCGTCCCTTCTCCGATATTTATGCGTTTACAATAGCACACGTCAACTATTATCACACAATCAGCGCTCCTAGTTAGCTAGTTGCCTTTGTTTGGGTCGCCGAGCGGTCCGGTCTCGCTTTTCGGTCCTCGGTCCTCTGTTTGGGTCAGACAAAACTTCAACAAGAAAGTTGAACCCACACGACATAAAAATCTTTTGTGAGTTGCCTTGAACACTGCAGTATTCACGGGCTGACGACGCCAAAGCTATACCGTACAGCTTAGTTGCTGTCGGTGCATTGCGCACGCAAGCGCGAGTAAAACGGAACAAAACCTCTAAGGCAAGGAAAGGCGTGCGGAGCAGCGCCATTGTCTAGTTTGTTATATCGCTCTACCGCAATCCTGCCTACCTCATATACAATGAAATTCGTATGTTAGCATTGCACTTCGGCTGAATTTGTGCAGGTCTTTGACTTTGTCGATGCTGTCGATGTGTTTGTATTTTGCCAACATGCTATTTGCAGCATTAACTAGAACTGCGTATAATTTTTCCTGTGCAGTTCCGCGAGGGAATGACACAGGCAGGCGTTCGGCGAGTCAAATCACTGCGTTTGTGGCCAACTCCGAGCCAGGTTGGGTGCGGTGTAAAGCGTTCTACTTGCGCTTCCGTGCGTGGCTTTGAGAGCAAACCAGTTCGTGCATCGCGTGACATGTCAGCCAGCGATTCCTATTGTCCGCACTCATGACAAACTATGCACCTAGCATACAAGCAACTATACTCCACGCTCAAGAAAACCTGCTTTCTGTCCATGTATGTTCGCTGCTCTCTTCCAATGTGTTGCACGCGCGATTGCTTGGTGGGTCGCTTATCGTTATTTATGTGTATTACTATGTGTTACTGCTACACGGCATCGTCGTTTTTGCAATGATGCCGTCAGTAGGCATCTAACACTAGAATTGTAAAATCTGTGTCGACTCGGGTGTATGCCGATGTGCACACTGTAGATTTGTTTTCAGTACCATTGTTATGTAGAAGATGGCGACTTGTGGTGCAGCAATTTCGCGAATTGTTAACGATTGGCAAATAGTTTAAGAACGAATATTTGTAACAATGCTGAAACGAGACTACAGGAGGGAGTATACATATATCCAAACGCACATTAAACGTCGCCGTCGTTCCTTTTGCCGTCCACTATGCCAAAATATCGTCCGGTGGTACTGGAAGAATGGATTTGGTATCACGAATGCGCGATGCCCTTCTTAGTACTCACACAAACAAAGATCTCTTTCTCGACGCGAGACACTGCTCTCTATTGCTTGCATGGGTTGCACACTCGATGCTCATGCGCATTGACACTCGACAGTCTGCCTCGAGCGTCTACCAACATGTACAAAACCTTGAAAACTTGTATTTGAGTCATCTGGACGACAGTCCACTAGTTGATGCCAGTGAAGGTGATCACGAAGAAGTTGAAGACGGAGCCTTCAGTGGCAACGAGCAAGCGCAAGTCGTCCACTGTTCATTTGAACTAATTCATCATATTCTATTTCACAGGTTTTTTAGTGCGAGATGTCTTCGAAGATAAAAAAAACTGCAAAAAATAACATGTATTGTAATGGGGCTCTCCCATCACATGAGTCCCCGGGTCAAGAGAGTGTGGGTCTTCACCCACATGGGTTTTACCACCTCTTCCAAACCCACCCACTACGTACAGTCGGTGACACATTAATATGTGTCACTCACGAACACTGTACATAGCCATTTGCATATTAGCCAATAGGACTAAGCCATTAGGATTTAATCCCATTGGACGATAGTCGGACTGGACATCCGACTATCTACCAATGAGAGACACCGTAGGTTCCAGTCACAAGGATTGCATGTTAGCGCTTTAAATTCTAATTTACTTCTCAATTTGCATGCTAGCGCGCAAAGCTCCCTCTCTTCTCTTTGGACGCAGCGTTACCGCTGTGCCCTTCCTCTCACCTGCGCTTCCTCACCGCACGTGTACGTCATGTAACGAGTCCCGTTACATAGTCACTTTAGTTTTTCGAAGGTGACATTCTCGATGAATTCCGTAGTAAATGAGAAACCAAATGCGTGGGCCAAAATGGAAAACATTCGGGAGCCCTGCATCAAAAGCACCTTGGCAACTGCGGGAGGAATTGCTGACGCTGCCGTCCTGCTACTTCTGTGACACCGTCCGACGTTCTCCAAAGATGAGGACGATGCCCACAGGCTCTTTTCAGCACTCGCAAATTCGAGAGTCAACCGAACACCCTATTGATTCAAACATCAAAACGATGGCAACGATACTTCTGAATGCACGTTCCACGTGACTCCACGTGCAACTTGCACGTAGCCCAGTGTACGTCCAATGCTCCACTGTGACTTAGAGCAGCTTTAACCCATTGGCGCTATTTGATTCCCCAGCACAAACTCGTATTAGTGTACTTCCGGTCTTGTTCATTACGCTTTCATGTTGTCTCCTTACACATTACGGAGAAAACAAGCTCGAGTTGTAGTCTGTGGACACTTTGGACCAAATGTCGTCCGACGCGAGCACCGACGACTCGACACTCATCTTGCGCTTCCTGAGCGGCACAGAAGATGCTTCGTTGCTGCCGGAAGCAGGCTGCTGCAATCCCGCGGCTTTTCTTTTCTGCTTGCGCTTCTTCTTCTTGCTGCTTTTGGATAACGAGACCTTATCATCTGGATTGATGCGTTCTGGTTCGTCTCCAGTGACGACTGTCGTCATCTTCTTCTGCTTCTTGGCGCAGACCTGCGCTAGTTGGAGGGCGTTTTCATCGGCATCTCTAGCTTTAGCTTTGTCCCCTTTCACTTTCTGCTTGGAAGCAGGAACTGCACAAGTCGATGCCGAAGGTTCTGTCGATGGACGGTCAACTTCAGTGACAGACAGCGAGCGCTTTCGTGAGGCAGCCGCTCGCTGCTGAGGCAGCACCGACACCGCTCGGATTCCATCTTCGCTGCCTGCTTCACTGCACTCGGACAGATGCTGCTGCATTGCCGCGGGCGTCATGAGCTTTTTCTCGTCGCAACTCACGCAAATTTCGAGCGTGCACACATCCTGGACGCAAAACTTTCGATGCGCTTTCAGTGTCTTGAGAGAATCGAAACATTCAAAGCACAAGTTACACTTCGGCGCCGGAAGCACGTGCACGTCGAGCACATTCATGATCGACTCCAACTGGAAATCGTCGCGTTTCGCCACTATGAGCTTCATGAGCTCATCGTACAGGTGGATCAGCACGAGCGCATCAGCGGCGGCATAGTGCAATTGACCTGGTGCAAGCGGCCGGCGGTTCCAGTTCGACGTCTGCTGGGTCTTCGTGAGCTTGCGGTGCAGATACAGGAACACAAGCTTTTGGAGACTGAGCGGATGATGGCTGCCGACAAGCGAGATGGACAGATCGTTCACTTCGACGACGCTCTTCGCGACGCGGAAGCACGATGCCTTCGGGTATGACTGCGCCAGCTCCTTCAAATCCTGGTAGAAACCCTGGCCGAGCTTCACGATGCTCTTGGACAGGAACACGTCGGACAGCGTGCTGTTGTACATCTTGGGTGGCAGCGTGAGCAGGTCGAGCACAAACACTTCTTCCTTGTCGGCGGCATCGCGCACCGCGATCTGCAGCAAGCTGCACGGGTTTTGCTTGAGCGTCTTGTAGAACACAGGCTTCGTCTCCTATAAAGCACCACAGCATGTGTGTAGGTAGCGTAGCTCTTCAGTACACCCGAATAGACGAGAGAAATCAAATGGATCACTGAGCAGCGTGCGTACCGTATCAAAGCCCATGACGACGGCCTTGCGCAACCGCGACTCGCAGTACGCCCACTTGTCCTTAGACGCGACGAAGTAGATCGTCTCGCTCGGGTTCTTGATCGCGTACGGCGTGCTCTGGTTGATCATGTGCGAGACGGCCGGCTTCATGGACACCATCGCGGCTTCGCTCCGTCGCGTTTACGAAGCAGGAAGAAGGCGCGCGCTGGGGGGATGAGGCTGCTGGTGGTGCGCGCGTGCGGCGGTGGAGGCGGCCGGTGGCTCGTGCGCAAGTCACCTCTTCTTCTTCCTCCTCGGCGCCGTCGTCCGTCGACGGCGCATCCAGTTGTGGTAGAGCCACTGCGACCGCAGGCGCCAAAACGAGTGGCGGCGGCATTGCTGGACGCTCGAATAGTGCGCTCTGCGTCTGAACCACCACTCACACCTTCCCAAGATTGTTCTGTACGGACACGTGAAACTGTCAAAATCAAAACAAATCAAAAACAATCTGCACGGACAAGTACTGTACGGTGGTTGTGCCTGTGAAAACTAATATGGCGGTCGTGGGAGTGATGGCTCCGTGACGGATGATGGTCATGCGACTCTTGAGGATACAAGCAAAATGCGTGTGTGCGCGATTGCATACGCTTCATCCGTGCGTGCGTGTATTGTGCGCCGTAAATAAATGCGCAGCACAACGCCACAGGCGCCAGTCGGCTGTCGATGGCCCATGATCGCCCACCAGCCTGATGGTCAGCTACAGCCAGGCGCCTGTGCGAAATGGAGGCGAACACGATGCCAGCCTGCGCTGCTGTCAGATGGACCCACAACTGCGACAAATCGACGATTGTGCCCATGAAGCTGACTTCGAGAAGCCACTTCTTGTCGAGAATCTTGCAATTTGTTGTTCAACATGTTGCGTCTTTGCCGCCGTCCAAATTATTCCACGGGCTTCTCTTTCTGAAGGCGTGGGTACAATGCGCACATTCCTGTAGTGTAATTCACTATGATAATTGATGTAAACCATGAACATCATGTTACTTGCAATATCCGATGAATACAAAAAAGGTCAAATTACCACTTTCATTTCTAATATCTACCTACCTATGCGGTGGTACGATGCGGTACCTGCGGTCGTGCGTGTCTTTGCAGATTAATACTTTTTTTTTCGACGTTGCAGTTGAAGCGCTGGGCGTGATGCCGCTCGCGTGGAAACGCGTCAAAGCGCGCGTTCTTCTCCTTCTTCCAGCGATCGGAGCGCGCTCGCCACGCAGCGCGCGCTGCTCATTCCGCAACCGGCCACCGACCCTAGCAACCATCTCCGCAGCTATGGCCGTAGATCAAGCGAGCAGCTCCGACAAGGTGCGCATTCCCAATGACCACGTGCCCGTCCAGTTGTGCTCACACGCTTTGTATCTATCTCTCTATATAAATATGCATGTGCTGCAGCAAACAATCCTGCACATCAATGCGAGCATCACGCCGGATTCCGTGACGGCGCGCGTGGCAACCGCGATGGTGAACCACTTGACGCACCACTACCACCGTCACGTGCAGAACGGCAGCATCGAGAAGCCCGTCGCGAACCCCGAGGACGTGCTCAACGTCGAGGAGCTCGACGTGTGGAGCAGCAAGCTGCCCAAGTTCGACCGCGAGACCGCGCAGCGCGTGTGGCGCGCGCGCAACGACAGCCAGGACGACGCCGACGTGGCCGCATTCAAGCCGATCCAGGAGCTCGCGGCGCAGCTCGTGCGCGCCGACTTCCTCATCGTGACGTGCCCCGTCTGGAACTTCAGCATCCCGTACGTGCTCAAGCAGTACATCGACTGCATCGTGCAGCCGGGGCTGACGTTCCGCAACGCCGACGCCGAGGGCCCGTCGCGGCCGTTCTTCAAGGGCCGCCCCGTGATCATCATCTCGTCCTCGGGCGGGAAGGCACCGCCGCCGAACGAGGACTTTGTGGTGCCGTTCATCAGCAAGATCTTCGCGATGTGCGGCTTTGACGACCCGCACCACGTCGCGATCGAGGGCCTCGCGACCCACGACAAGCAGGTCTGCTTCGACAACGCCGTCCGCGAGGCCAACACCATCGCCGACCAGGTCGTGCGCAACCACAAACTGCGGCTCGACGCAAACAACGATGATTGATGCGCCCACCAAGAGCGCTCAAGTGAAGGGCGGGAAAGGACCGCCACGTAGTCGGTGTGAACGATGTTATGTACACATACAGTCGATGCTTTTGTTTTCTTCTTCTTGTTCCCAATATTTGCTACCGTCTTTGCCGTAACTTCAGTATAAATGCACAACGGCACACGACACAGCAGAGTCACGCATCTATTTCGTGTGTTTTACTGTTAATTGGACCCACCGACGCGCCGTCTCGGTTTATTCGAGCTTGGTTCGCGCGTTTGGCACCAATTGCGCCACTTTCCCATTCGCGAATAGAGGCGAGAACGTGTGGTGGCGCATCAGCGTCGCCAGGATCCCGATATTCACGAAAAAGAACGCGAGACCCGCAATCCAGAGCGGGAAAAACGTGTTCTCGCCCTGCATCTCGAGGTGGAACGCCCAGAACAACCAGTGGAGCTACGAGCCAACAGACGACGCGCAACACGGGGCGATGAGTCGTGAGCCAACCAGTTTCGCACGCAATGCATGCAACGAGCCGCTTCTTACCTCACTGCCAAACCAAAGCGCGACCATGAGCGCGCCTTTCCACCTCAAGCGCAGACTCGTCAGCGGGAACACCAGGGGCAAGAACGCCGTGTACCACAAGAAATACTGCACGAACCAACAGATTAGCACGCGCTCAAACATGAATCGAAGCACTGGACTCACCTGGGCCGTGCACACTTTGTTAAAGATGACAAACACCATCGTCAGCGCAAAAAGCGCAAAGGGGATGTCTTCGCCGTACACGAGCGAGATCGTCACGAGCGACACCAGTTGCGGCAGGAACGCGAGCAGCCCGACGCCAAAGCCCGACGGCGTGTTGTATCTGTTGAGACCAGAGACAGCTGTGAGTATGAGAGGTAAAAGAGAGGAGAAGCGAGACGCGCACCAGAACAAAAGAAAAAGAAACTAGCGCACACCTGAGGTAGAGATCGTAAAAGTAGACGGAGAAATTGTGCCGATTGTCGGTGCGCGTGAAGTGGTACAAGTACGCTTCGTACAGAAACCGAAAGCCGTAGAGTCTGTAGAAGCCAGCGGTGAGCGCGAAGAAGAGGCCGCCGCTGATCAATCCGAAGAGCACGCGATCGCGGTTCAGCCAGCGGCCGAGACGGACCCAGAAGCGGAACGAGGACGAGCACATCTGCGACCACGCTGCATTCGACCCATTGTAGCGTCCATTGAGGAACTGCGATCCAATAGGAAACGGGAGTGAGTCAGAAAGCGACTTATTGGTGGGATTTGACACAAAAGACACACCACAAGAAACGCGAGCGCGTACACAATCGGGTAGATCTTGACATGCACGGCAGCACCGTAGCTGCGTACACACATTCCATCACCCACGAAGCGTTATACGGGTTTATCGACAGGACACTGCGCATATTTCGCACGGCACTTACGTGACCGCAGCGAGAACGAGCTGCTTGCGCATGAGGAGCAGCAGCGTGAACAGCACGAGCAGTACCACGATCGAGTCCGCGTTGCCGCGCGTCGAGATGTTGATCGAGAACGGGTGGAACAGCCACACGCTGCGCGTGCATCCACATCGCACACACACACACACACGTTTATGGCCAGGAGCTCAGCTAGCATGACGAATAGATGCTTGGTGCTGCAAACCTGGCGTAGAGAGCCGCACCTACAGACAAATCGCAAGAAAAACGACCAACTCTCAATACACAGAGAGCAGCATTCGCGAATCGCAAAAAGGGCTTGCAGCAACTACGCACTCTTTTCTGGGAGGCCTCGCAGCCGCAGGATCTGGAACAGCACATGGCCGGCGAGCAGGTCGCAGCCCACAAAGAGCAGTTTGCCGAACGCTTCATGCACGAGCACGTTCGGCAGCAGCAAGAACGCCCTGCGAGTTTAGCGCATCAAACGCACACATCAGTCACGCATGCGGCCAGCACCAGCAAGTGCTGCCAGTGTATGTGTAGAGCGTGAGAGAGAGGGGAGCAGGACGCACAGCACGGGCGTGTAGCGGTACGTCGTGCGGTCGAAGGGCGAGTTGCCCGCGGCCATTTCGCGGGACGCGTCCGTGTACACGTCGTAGTCGACATCCGTGTACTTGACGCTCACGAGCCGGTCCTGCAGCTCGCCGTACGCGATGAGCGCCAGTCGCAGCAGCAGCGCGCCGCCCATCAGGCGCGTCTGGAGCTGCGGCGCCATGCTCGCAATGCGGGTTCGCAAAGTGCAGCGAGCTGTTCAGTTGTGAGTCGTAAAACAAAAGCGTACTTAAGGGAGAATGGCGGAGTACAGTGAACCACAAAAATCTTTGAGTGTGACAGATAGTCGAAATGGCTACATTGCGCTCGCAAATGGCCTCAGTTTCACTCGAGGCTCTTGAGAGCGATGTGCGCAAGGCCGTACACGACCGTGTTGTATCGCGTGCGGTTCTTGAGGCACTGCTTCCCCACCTGGGCGGTTTTGCCGCTCACAGAATTCATCTTCTGAAGGTTCGTGGGGCTGGCGCCTCCAGGTGGGAGCGCGCTGGAGCCGTTCGAGTTGCTCGTGGATGGCGCACCTGCAGACGCACCAGTGGTGCTTCCGTCCGGCGGTGGTAAGTTCGAATTGCTTGATATCGCGGAGGTTGTGGTGCTCGGCGGAGCACTGACGAGAGCTCCGCTGGGCGAGATTAGCTCGCCGTATTTCTTGAGGGCCTTGCCGATAGAAAGGCCTTTCGCGAGCCCCGCAAACAACCCGCTCGCGCGCCGGCGATTCCCATTGAACGTCGTCGACCACTGATCGATCGCGAGAACGCTCACGCCTGACAGCGACCAGAGCATTGCGTTTGCGTACGCATCGTCTTCGAGTTGGAGCTGCCAGGCGTCTTTCTCACTATCGACTTTGCTCTGCCGCCTCGTGCTCGACGGATTCTCTGCGCGATCAAGGAGGCACACGACGTGGCAATTTAACGCTGTGCCCATCGCAGCAAGGTCTTGAAACATCAAGCACGAGCCAAGGACGTGGTTTGCGCCAAGAAAGAACAAGCCGCCGCCTCGGCGATTCAGCAGTGCTTGCTGCCAATCGGTTGGTATGGGTGGCTGGCCGTGCTCAACAGCATCTTTCCAGTTGGCGAAGGCACCGCCGGCGCGTTTGACATGCTGGTGCGCTGCCGACTCCATCGTTTGGTCTTCCAAGCCGGGGTCGTCGTGGTGTGGATCAACAATATATCGCATGTCATCTCGCTTGAATGGCTGCGTCTTTTGCATTTGCAGCCTCTGAAAGAGCACATGGACCGAGAAATCGCGTGTGATGGACTCAGCTTTCTCGAGTACTGGTAAGGATTCCAGTGGTAGGCATTCCAGCTCCCGGTCAACGAGCAGCACGAGCGCGGTCCCCGCGAGTTCGCTCTGAAGAGCACTTTGTAGCGCGGAATGGCCGAGCAGAGGCGCGAGAAAGCCGTTTGTGTCCACTAAAATGGCGCTGAACTCTTTTTCGAGCACGTCGTCTTCAGTCGAGAGCGCGTAACTCGCGACAGAATCCGTGGCTGCAAATTCAAAGTTAGGGTCGTTTGCATGCAACTCCTCCAGCTCAGCGAGCATTTTCGTGTATGCGCGTCGCCAACGGCGAACGCGGTCTCGAAGTTGCTCAAACACCATCATCATGGACTCTGTGCATTCAATGCGTGCAATAGCGTACTGCTTTTCCCCGCTCCCGATCATTGCGCCGTAGAGAAAGCACTTGTCAGGCGAAAACTGGAAGGACAAAATGCACTTGTGCGGCGGCATCGCGCCAAGAATCGCCTCGACAGGCACGATGACGCTCATTCGTCTGAACGCGGACGACTGCTGGTCCAAGTACGTGAGTGAGAGCTGGTACGGTGGGCTGTTTTGCATGGCGTTTGTTTGCGTTTCTTGCAGTCGTTGCATCCGTCGAAGGTGCAATTGCTGGATATCGCGAGGTGACGCACAACGATCGAACACTTCCGTCAAATGGTCTCGAGCGACCACGCTCTGATACAGAAGTAGACTGCGAATGCAGTCGAGAGGGCGGTGATACCCATACAATTGCACGAGTTCGTAGGAGCAGAGACGAAGCAAGTGGCAATCGCGCTTTCCCAGCGCCATTTTCTGGATACTTTGCAGCTGGGCACTGCAGTCAATCAGGAACGATTCTATCTTTTCGTTTTCCACGAGAGATTGTTGACTCGTCGTGAAATTTTCTCTGTCATTTTGGTCCACTGGTGCAACAATTGCAGTCTTGTCGGGTAATTGGAGAAAGCTGCTTCCGTTGCCGCAAGCCCACGTACAATGCGGCGCATCCGCTGATGTGAACTTGGTCTACAGCTTGTGGCGAATTTTCTCAGCAACCAGTCTATTCTCGCCATGGAAGAGCGCAAACCGTTGACACTGCAACACGCGTACTTTCGCCAGTATGCCATGTTCACCCAGACCTGAGTGACGCAATGTCGCGGCTGCAGACGTTGCAAGCATCATCGCAAATGCCAAATCTCCGCCACGCAATTTTTGGACATCGCTTGAGGTCTGGTGAAGCCATCTCTCCACAATGTTGCGATTCGCGTCGGCTTCGTGAACATACCACGTCATTTCTTCTTCCCTGATCTTTTCGGGCGACATTTCCGTAGCAATTTCGATGCTAGCCAACGTGCACTTTGCAATCGCCAGTTGAATCTCCAATGGAGATACAAAGATTGATGACGATGACTCAATACTCTCCTGTCCCAAAGAGCAAGACCATTCGTAAAACTGGTGGATTCGCAATCGCAGGGCTTCCATCGTTACAATCGCTTGCTGCAAATTGGTTTTTGCGATCTCCTTAATGTCGAGGGCCGAAATGTCAAGGGTACGGTCGATAGTTGCCTGCACCTCAAGCCATTCCTTGACATTTGCCATGAGACACTGACTGAGCGTGGCTTTGCAATCCAGTTGCGTCAGAATCTGAACACATTCGCTGAACGCGTTACGGCTTTGTGTGAGAACTTGTACGCAATTGCTGTCATTTTCGCCATTGACCCTTGTTCTTGGGGCTTGCAGTTTGCGCCATGTTTTAGAAGCAAGCTTGCGCGCTTGCACTTCAACTGCGCAATCCATGTCAGGATGTCAAACTCTCCCCAGATGCTCGATGCTGTACTTGCATTGCCTCTGCTTGCTGTGGCGTCGTCCGACGACGAGAATGAGAGAATCCACTTGGCCAGCCGCTTTTCTGTATCTTCCAGCATCTTTATGCCAGGTTCATAGCTCTTCATCACGCTGAGGAGATCGCAGCATCGGATCGTCCAGCGAACTACCTTCTGAAGATCAAGCGACACATTCTGTAATGCCTGTTGAGTTTCTGCGAGTGCAGCCTCGATGTGGCCTTCGGCGTCAAAAACACGCCCAACAAGTGTGCGCAGCTCACTCTGACGCGTGTGGTCGTCACCACGGAGCGTGTGCTTGAGCATCTCGAGCGCTGCTTTCGCCTGGCGAACGTACCCAAACTGAAGAAACAACTCGGTTGTGTGTAGCATCTTGTCCAGCACGTTCACACTGCTGGACTGAACGATTGGGCGCTGGATGCCCTTACTCACATACCCACCTGCGTTCTGTGTTGAAAACTCGTCTGCTTGTTGCAGCTCCTCGAGAACGGTCTTTCCGTGGATTTGGAATATCTCCAGTGCGCTTTGTAATGGCAACCCACAAGCTCCAGTCGCATTAAGGCGTTCAAGGACACCAAACATTGCCAGCTCGAGCCAGAGCTCCATGACTTTGGTTTTCTTCGCGGTGTACGCGTGGAAAAGGACTTGACACAGGCAAACCGTAGGCAGCGCCATCTCATCCAGGAAGCCGTCGCGCAACATTGACAGCAATTTTTTAAGGTACACGCCCGTAATAACCGGATCAGTGAAACGAAGGACCACCGCAGTTTGCATGGACGTTAGCGTGTTTGTCCATTCCACGAAAAACCGTGCGTCAGGACTTTTTGCGTAGCGCAAATACATTGCAATCCACTCTCGACTGGAATCCGGCGACTCGTGCTTGGCTTTCTGGCTGCGCTTCCACTCGTCAAAGTCCACGTCAGTGACTCCTGCTTTCGTGAACGCATCCTGGAGCTCCATCTCGTTGACAGCCGAAATGATATTAGCCCAGGCACGTTGGACGCAATGCAGTGCGTTCTCGACAGCTTGCCAGCGATCTTTGCCCGCACTCGCACACATTGCGCGCATCACGAAGAGCCGAAGAAGTTTCTCATTGCACCAGAGTGCCGAATAGGTCACTGTCGGCTCTTGCTGCAATTTCAGCGCAGACATCGAGTTGGTTCGCGCGAGCTGCCCTGCGCGCGACGGCACGCGCGAGTCTGCCGCTCGCGACTTGCTCCTCACGTCTTCTGCTCTTAGCTCGTTTGCAAGCAGCAATTTCGTCGCAGTGTCAAGATACGCGTCGATATCCTGCCCGACGACTCGGTTCGAGAAAAACCATTCCGCCAAATCGAGCAGCACCACAGCTTGCTCCTCTGGTTTCCCATCAAGCGCTGTGTACGCGCTCGAGAGAGCCGTCAACTGCGCTGGCGGGTCCTTGATAGATGGAAATGCGATCCTCTTCAAAATCTTGGCTCGCAAAATCGGATCTTGCTGCTGGCCATTTTTCTTGCTTCCACTAGACCCAACGCCACGCGGCTTCCCAGTTTGCTTGTTGCCAAGATGTGCGATGGCAATGGAGTGCGCAGTGTGGATTTCGTTGGCAACCTCAGTGCCAAGCGAATCGCTGGAAGAAGGCACTGCAGCAAGTACGTCTTCACACGCGTCACGCACGTCCTTCCATTCGCTTTTCTTTTCGCAAACCGAGAGTGTCAGTAACACCAGATCTCCATATTGACGAGGAACTTGTGGGTTCCAGACTTTGCGTTGGTCTGGTTAAAAACTTGCAGCACTTGTCTCAATCGTTTGATGATCTCCTTCATCGTTGGAGCGTCATACTCTGCCGTCGCATCGGGACTGCTGCTGGCATTCATCGCCACGAGAACCGCGTTCCACACAATTTCACTGGATTTGATAACCAACGCTCCTGCGTTAGCACGATGACCATACTTCGCAGCATTCACGAGATGCTTCAAAGACGCCAGTACAAGCTACCGCGGGATTGCTCCCCCCGTCATCGTTTCCGAGCGCGAGAATAGCGCGTCCACAAAGGATTTCGCTCACAGCCAGCCAGCGCCACACAGAGCCTGGAAGATGAGGCTTGTGCTTCTGAGAATGTGGCTCGGCGGGGAGAGCGAGCAAAGCCTGGGTCGCGCACTCGATCGCAAATTGAACGTGGTGCATGCGAAACGCGGCGCAGCCGAGTCGCACCCATAGTTCGACGTAGATCTCCCTCTGCTGCTGCACGGCCTCCAGGGTCAACTCGAGTGGATTCTCCTGGAACGCTGCAAAGACTTCTTGCGACACGCTGATCTGCCAAAGCGCCACAGCTTTCTGGTACAACGCCAAGCATTTATCACTGCTCTGTCCTTGCTGGAACGAATTCTCTAGAGCTTCAAGATTCGCAGTTACTTTCAAGTAAGGGCTCACATTGTCGCCCAGTGGAAGTTCTTTTGTCGGATTCTGAGTCGCGTGCACGCGAGCTTTGGCTTCGACGAAGCGCACCATGTGGATGGCACTCACGTCAGCCGAAGGTGCTGAGCGGCTTGCTGATAAGGGAGATGAAACCACAGACTTGCGCTTTAGGAAATTATCCGCGATTGCCAGCACTTTCTCCCAGCGTGCCATTTTTTCACAGATCGCGATGAGTCCTAGTGCGAGGCTGGCGAAAAGCTCCATGTCCACTCCTGAAAAGCTCTCCATCGGTTGATAAGCAGCTTCCAGTGCCGCGAGGTACTCGGGAAGAATCGCTTGGACAACATTGGAACCAGATGGGGTCGTGACCATTCGGAACAAGTGGAAATGGTAGTTCCAGAGGTACACACATGTGTTTTCAAGCACGAAATTCCATCCGATGCGTCCTGCTGCTGCTAGCATTGCGGCAAACTGTTCGATAATATCGCGTTTCATGGTGAGAACCTCGTCGAGGACTGTGCTTGTGTGGATCTGGATAGCTTCAATACGATTCTTGTCATCATCACTTGATGGAGCGGTCGCCTGTGGGAAAAGGTCTTTTGCCTCTGGGAGCTGCATGCCGAGCACAAAGGTGTCTTGATCGAGTCGGAGCAGCGCTGCCATTTCCACTTCGTGGTCTCCCGTTCGTTTGCCTCTGTGCTTTCGGCTAGCTGCGCGAGTTGCGTTCGTTTCACCGCGCGGTGCAACGTCCGCTTGATACTTCATAGCATCTTGTTGCTGCTCTGGCCGACGCTTGATGTGGGCTGCGGGAATGTCGACGATTAGGGAACGTAAGTCTAATTCCACTATCATCAAGCTCTTTTCCGTCCGCAGATTGCTTTTGCCGGAGCTTTCAGGGGTGGTCGGGAAGAATAGATGCAGCCCTTGCCGCACAAGTTGCTCCGCCACATGTGCATCGTGTAATTTATCCCATGCGAGTCGACACACATTGTACCAAAGTACAACGAGAGAATCACTTGCACGCGCCTGCGCCACTTCTGCCGACATTCGCATGGCCGACTCAAGCATAAGTGATCGCTGAGTCGCTGCGTCTTTGCATTCTTTAGCTCGCTCGACCATGGCTCGAATGCTGTTCTCAGCTGCTGTCGGTTCCGAGCCGCTGTCGTCCATAGCCAATTTCCATTCGAGCTATTTCTCCAACCGCTCCAAGTGAATATCCACGGGGCGGGTCGCGATCTCATGCTCGTGTTGCTCCACTTCGCCCAAAGTTGTAGCCGCTGACACCCCGTAATCGAGCGACAGCGCCTTGTTGACCATGTCGTAGGCTTTGATGAGAAACTCGGATCCAGTTTCCAGTTTCGTGATTTCCAGGTCCAGCCGCGCGCGGAAGCTCACGAGCAGCGACTGCATGTCCTCCAATGCAGCTGCAGAAAGCGCGAACACGCGATTCAGGTGGCTTCGCAGATGCAACTGCAAAAATGGAAGCGACATGTTCCAAGCGCAAATGCACACCGTTTCGGCTAAATTGGCATCTTCTTGGCGCTTTGCCGCGACAAGCGCTCTCTCCATGGCTTTCATGGCGTCCACACGCCGCCCTAGTAACATCGTGCGGCGTGTGGCAGCATTCTGCGTTCGACCATGTCGAGAGAGAGGCACAAGCAAGCCAAGCATCGTTCTCAAGACTTGATGCAGCACCCGAAATCGAGGTCCGAGCGCTTTTCCTTCGCGGCATAATACCAAATCGCAGCACGTCGCCATGCGCAATTCCAGTGCGAACACTGCGTGGATCCCCGCCTCCACGATGATCTCTGAGTCGATCGCCTCGATCGCTTTGGCGTCGAGGGAATGCAGGAATGCTGCTAGCTCGTCATTCGTTGTGGTTGCCAGCGAAAACGCCGCAAAACCTATCGCTTCTTGGAATAATTCCGTGTAAGCAGCTTCGGTGGCTCCTGGCGATTTCAAGCACTGTAGCTTGACAAGAAGTGCAGTACGTTTACTGCCTGTAGCCAGATTTTTCTTCACGTTTGGCAGAATTTTCTGGCACTCGGCGTCTTTCAGCGAGCCAACGTGAACTTGGACGCGCAGCGCGGCATCATACATCGCTTTGAACGACGCACTGGACGTCCATGCTGGAACACTGGTCAGCGGAGCCAATTGCCCATCGACCACGTCATTGATCAATTTTGCGACGGCTGCGAATTGCTTGGCGTCAAGGAGCGCAGACACGAGCGCGAGTTGCAATGAGGTGAACCACAGGATGTCGCGTTCGTCCACCACCTTCAATGCATCGATGATCTTTGAGAGCGATGGCACAAGGAACTGGAACGTCGCGGTCTTCATCAGCTGTCGCGCGACGTGCCAATACGCGACTGACGCGTTGTATACCAGGAAGTCGTAATGCGGCCGCTTCCTTGGGTCGCACGCGATAGGCAGCACCAGCAGGACGAAATGCACCGCATTCAGCACTTTCCGGAGCTTCGTTGTGCCGACATCGTTCAGAGCGTCTTGAGACGCGCAATACGCTCGCGCCAACTGGATGCGGCAGTAGAACTAACACACACACAGCAGTCTCTCCCGTCAGCCTCTCGTCCCAAACACAAGCACGCACGCGTCCGTCGCACCTGGTTCTTGACGGTGCAGTGGTTCCTGAACGACTGCGCCGTGTCCGCAGCCGTGCCAAAATCTTTCTGATGCAGCGCGGCTTCAGTCAAGAGCGTCAGCAACTCGGGGAGATGCACGTCGCTCCTCGTGCCGACGCCAGGCAGCAGCGTGTCCGTGCACGCTGCGCAGCCGCGTGTAGATGGCGAGCGCCGCGACGCGCTTGGGGGCGTCCGTGGACAGTGCGGACGCCACAGTCTCTGGCGCCGCGGCTTCCGGAAGCCACGCGTACTCGAGCAGCAGACGCAGCCCTCTGTCGATCGCCATGATGGCTCCAATTCCGCACTCGATCCAATATGGCTTCAGTGTGCGACCCTTCGAGGACGAAAGTCGGGATTGGGCAAAAATATATTAAAGAGTCTCCATTTTCAACCTATCACGTTCTCCTGCTGCATTGTGGTGGATCCATGGTTAGTTTTTCTTCTTGGCGAGGCCCGAGACGATGTCGTCGATGCGCAACAGCATGCACGCGGCCTCGATGGCCGTCTTGATCGTCTGCGTCTTGACCTGGTACGGCTCCCACACGCCCAGCGTCTCGGCCGCTGTCACCTTGCCCGTCACGCCGTCCACGCCGTGCGCGTCCTCGGTCTCTGCCTGCTTCGCGCGCAGTGCCGTCATCACGCGCACCACGTCGGCGCCGCAGTTCTGCAGCAGCGTGCGCGGGATCCCTTCGAGCGCCTCGCCCACGGCGCGGAACGGGAACTGCTCGACGCCCTCGATCTCGTCGGCGCGCTTCTTCAGCTCGTGCGCGATGCGCATCTCCGTCGCACCGCCACCTGGCAAGAGCAACGGCTCAAACACCACGTTGCGCGCCACCTGCATCGCATCTTGCAGGTTGCGCTCGATCTCGTTCAGCACGTCCTTGCTGCCGCCGCGCAGAAGGATGCTGCACGCGCCTGGGTCCTTGCAGTCCTCGAAGAACGCAAAGTACTCATCGCCGATCTTGCGCACCTCAAAGAGCCCACACTTGGTGCCGATGTCGGCTTCCTGAATCTCGTCAGCGCGGCTCACGATCGTCGCGCCCGTGGCCCGAGCCACACGGTTGTTGTCCGTCTTACGCAGGCGACGGAACGCCGTGATGTTGGCCTTGACAAAGTAGTGCTGCGCGAGGTCCGACACGCCCTTCTCCGTGATCACAATGTCCGGCTTCATGGCCACGATCTGCGCGCACAGGTTCTCAATGTATTCTTCTTCCAGACGCAGCAACGTGTTCCAGTCCTGGTCGTTCGTGAGCTCGACGTTCGTCTGGCTCTCGCCCTTCTTGTACTCCAGCGGGCAGTCAAGCAAGAGCACGCGCGGGTTCTCAATGCGGCGGCGCATCTTCGAGTGGGTCACGTCCTTGTTGAACATCACGCCCTTGAGTACGCGGCAGTCCTCGAGCTCGCCACCAGGGATCTTTTCGACCTTGGCGTAGCGCTTGACGTCGACTTCCTTCTTGCCAGACGGCGTCGTGCGCACGACCGTAAGTACGGCGTCCAGCGCGAGGTCGCTCACCAAGTTGCCAATGCGAGGCGAGAACTTGGTGCCCACCGACGACTGGATGAGGTTGCGCATCTCGACCTTGTCCTGGATGTCGATCACGCGCGCCATGCGCTTGGCGATCTCGAGCGACGCCTCCAGCGCGCGGTAGAAACCGCGAATGATCACGGTCGGGTGCACCTGGTGCGACAGGAACGGCTCGGCGACCACCAACAACTCACCAGCTAAAACACACACATTCATGGATCAGTACGCAGCACATGCAATCGTGAAGATGTCTCCACTGTCAGCGCCATGCCAAAGAAAATACGGTGGCGGATCACAGCAGCCTCCTACCGAGAATGATCACGGACGTGGTGCCGTCGCCGACTTCTTCGTCTTGCGCGCGGCTGAGCTCGATCATGCTCTTGGCCGCTGGGTGCGACACGTCCACTTCGCGCAGAATCGCGTTGCCGTCGTTCGTCATCACGATGCCGCCCATCGGGTCCAGCAGCATCTTGAGCATCGAGCGAGGGCCCAACGTCGTGCGCACAATATCCGACACCGCCTATTAAAGTGAGAGAAATCCATTCATTTCAGTCCACAAGTACGGCATTTTCCTCCGCTTTTCTATCTACCATCAGCAAATACGGCACACGCAATAACACAACGCATTCGTGCACCACTCAAACGCGAACGACTCGTACCTTAGCGGCTTCGATGTTACCGAGCTGCGCGGTTCTTCCCGTCTCGCGACGGGTGTTTGTGTCTGTGCAGCAGCAAGACAACGACACGAATACAGGCACGCGTGTGCACAGAACGAGAGACACAGGGGCGTCAGACACGAGGCGACTGGCGCGCGCGGGGATGACGGACACGCAACCGCAAACGTACTCAACACCATCACCGGGGCTTGCATCATCGTGGCTTAGCAGAGGGGGGAGCGGACGGACGCTTCGGATCTTCTTTTTGGTTTGCTTTGCCGTGGTCTGTGGTGTCCAAAGCTTTGGGGGCGCTTATGTTGCACGTGACAGGATCTTCCAGCAACATAATCGACGCAAAGCGTGTGACAGTAGTTTATATGTTACAAGTCGTAAATGACTTCTAAATTAGTACTACAGTGCATGCAAAACGACATGTAACATAGAGATTACTAAGCCTTCCCTAACTCATAATAATGCTACGAGCATCACCGATAAGTAAAATTTTGGTTACTTCCAACCGGACTACCGTAGAACGCTTGTTGTAAGAGGCTATCCAAGACAGTGTAATGGGCCTTAGCCAGCCATTACATGAAGGTGGATCTGTTTGCCAGATCGTGTGCATCGCACACCACCTTCAGCCGTGCATTGCAGAGACAAAAGACAAAGAGATTACGGTACAG
>JAADVP010000321.1:0-25744 GCA_023335675.1 Globisporangium solare | reverse complement strand
GAAGCTCAACTGGCTGCTCAACAACACGTCGTCGACCGTGCGGATGCGCCAACGTGAGGTGTGCAGCGTGTGCGAGCGCTCGTTCATGTGGGCCTTCGGGGTCAAGAAGTCATGCCGCATCTGCTTGGGCACAGTCTGTTCGCGCTGCCGCGTGAAAAAGAAACTGAACTTCCTGTCGCCATTCGAGCGCGGCGTGATGAAGAAAGGCATGATCTTCTGCACGTGCTGTCTGTACACAGCCAACCAGACCAGCGCGTTGACAATCGCGATCGACGAAGTCCACGAAAGCAGCATGGGCGAACTGCTGTGCCAAGACAGCGACGGCGGCGGCTCGATCTGGAACTCGACACAGTCCGTCTCGTCGGCCCACTCTGCGTCGTCCATCAGTCTCCTGGAGAATGGTAGTCCCTCGAACGATAACCCCAAGCTCGCACCGTACTGCTACAACGACCATATCACGGTCCCTGCGATCACGTCTGCCGGTTTCTCAACCGCGCCATCCGCGATCATGCCGACTCGAGCTCTCCCCCATCCTGTGGGGTAGGCGGCAAGCTGCTTCACTGTCCCTTGGCATTCTACGAATGAGGTGGAGAGCGCAGGTGACAAGCGACATCACTCAGTCGGAGCTACATGCATGTGCTGCTTTGGCGCCGGTACACGTCAACATTTTCGCGCCGCAATCCGTGCGCGGGGTCTGCGTCTCTTCGCCATGTCTATCAAGTCTTTTGTATTCCATAAAAATAAATGAAAGTGTATGCTTTCTTGCCTCCCACTACCTATGCATCTTGCTTCTACTGTTAATCGTTGTGGCTTGGCCCCCACCAAGTCAGGAATCTGCACTTGGCGCACACAGCGATAACAAATTGTATGCTTCGAGAAAGAGGACGTCTGGTTGTCATGAGAACGAGTTCGTTGTTGGTCTGGACTAAAAGGCCAGACGTAGAATCCAGTCGCGCCATGTTACCCTCATCTGAGATGGCGATGTATGAGGCAGCTTGCGTTGCTTCTCTGGATGTCGTATCTTCGAGAGACATGCTGCATTCGTGCGGTAACAATGACGTCGGTGACTTGAGGGTGTGCGTGTGCGTGTAACGAAATGGCTCTTGCTCGGTCAGAATCTGGACCAAAAATCTGGCAGCGAGGTGTAGTCAATTGCGAGATATGGGTACAAACGCGCCCTTTCTTTGCTCCTCGCCTGCATCCATGGACTGGTTCTGTGCCACCAGCTGCCAAACTGACTGAGCGAGTCCCACTTTCACTCGCGCATTAGTCAGTCGGCCATGTTGGATTAACTGTATCCATGGCGCACCGACCTGAACAACCGGCTGGCTCGTTGTCCCACTAACGCAGCGCACGCACCTGGGCCTTGACACCGCCCAAAGAGTCCGGCAGCGTCTGTCGCAGTGCGTGGAGCGACTCTCCTTGCGCGCGTTCAAGTGAACCGCACACACAGCATGGCTTCAGTCTTGGCATTTCGTTGCCTCATTGTGGAATTCGCCACCAAGAGACGACCAGGAGCGCCAGCAACGGCGATTGCTATGAAGTTCCCGCTGCCGAGCAACCTGTTTCCGCGTGTCCGGTTCTCCAAGCACGACCATGACACGCTGCGCGATGTGTGCGCATCGGTGGTGCAGAGCACACTCGCGCAGTGCGATGCGCAGCGACACGTGCACGAGACAGTGCTTGCAGCTCTCGACCGAGGTGTCGACATGCGCAGCTCAATGAGCTACATGCAGCAAGGCCGCGATGCCCAGGTATCGCCACAACAGGAGCAGTATTATGTCGACAGTGTGCGCTGGCGATTGCTCAAGCACCGAGACAACATTCGCGTTTACAAGGAGCGCAGTCGATTCCAGGAAGCGCAGTGCCAGCAACGCAGCGAAGCGAATCATCTCCAGCGCGTCAGTGAGCCTCCTGGGTTGCCAATGATGATGGCAATCGGCAGTGTTCCAGGTGAAGTGAACGACATCTTGTTCGGTCTCTTGAACCACACGCCGCAGATGGCGCGCATGCAGGCCTCGTACATCAATGACGACGTCGTGGACTCGCAGGTCTTGGCGACCGTGACGCAGCCTTCCGCCATCGATCCGATGCACACTCTCGCCGTGAAGTGGTGCGTTAAGCGCCACAATGGTATCATCCGATCGCTCGTTCGCCATCGCGATTTCGTGTTTGTCGAAGCCACGGGCATCACCACGGACGCCAACGGCGAGCGCATTGGGTATCACGTGGTCCACTCCATAACCGTTCCTCAGATCCGAGAGCTCTACGAGATGAACGTCGTTCGCGCCAAGCTCTCCATGTGCTGTTTGTTCCGGCAGAAACGCGATGGTGTTGTCGAGCTGTTCATGAACGGATTTCTCAACCCTCTGGGAGATGTCTCCATGAGCTCGGCAATGGCATCGGCAGCCAGGTCCGTCTTGTCCATGCGGGAGGTGGCTCAGTGCGCGCACATGAAGAAGCTCGCATGGGAATTTCAGCGCGCTAAGCCGTCCCGGCAACTGGAGAACCGAAGTGTCGACTCGTGCGAGGCATGCTGGAAAAGCCTGAAAGGAAGCTTGCACTCGAAGAAGCAGTGCCAGATCTGCCAGCGCTATCTCTGCTCGCAGTGCCGAGTGCCAAAGAAGCTCAGCTTCTTGTCGCCCAGCTCCTCCACGCCGGTGGTTTCGCAGAAAAGCGCACTCTTCTGTGCTTGCTGCGTGTACCGCGCCATGCAATCCAGCGCCGTCGAGCTCCAACTACACGCGATCGCGTCTCACGACTCTCCGTTCGCAGCCTTCGACTCGCAAACTACGGCGATGCTGTCTCCCGGTTCGTTCAGTCGATCGGACGCCGCTCCATTGAGCACGCCTTTGAGACCTGCTCGCGGGTTCTCGTCGACGTCGTACGCGTCGTCGGTGCTGTCACCAGCCGCAGTGGCTTCGCACTCGAGAGGCTTCGCGTCGAGAAGAAACACGCGCCTGTCGAGATGGTTCCAGCGGTGAGAACCAGCAGAGTGGGCTGCGTGAGTTGGGGAAGCGGGTGTCGTTGTGTGTGTGTGTGCTCGGTGGTTGTCTCTTGTGTGTGAGTACAAGGTGGTGGTAAAGTTGACGGGAACGATGCGTCTGCCAATGTATTAGCAGCTGTTGCAAAATGGGTACAAGCCACAGACACATACCGGTTCGATACCGGTATACATGTGTGCACTGGCAGTCGTCTCGATTTTTGTTGCTTTGGAAACACATGGATTCCTTCTATTTTTCTTCCTTTCGCCTTCCAAAACCTCATAAAATACCAAAAAACGTGCTTTTTCTCCAGGCTCTTTCCCCCAAACCTGCCGTGTAACCTCCTCAAAAAGGCTAAAAATACACACATGCATTCCCGCAACAAGGAAAAAAAAAAAAAGAAAAACGGAAACCTGCGCCCAAGCGTCGCACCCGCATGCGCTCAGAACGCGCGCCGCCGCCGCTTGCGCAGTCGGCACTTGCGAAGGTGGGAGCGGCGTCTGCTGCTGCTGCTGGCGGCGCTTTGCGTGGTGCTCATGCGTGTGTGTTCTGTGTATGTGTGTGTGTTGTAGTTGTAGGTCTCGCTGTCGTGCAAGGAAGGAAGCATGGTGGACGCGGCGGAGCTCAAGAAGAAATGCGAGCAGCTCAAGGACAAGATCGAGAAGACGCGCAAGGCCAAGGCGGACGGCGGGTTCAAGGCCGCGGGCGCGAGCGCGAGCGGCGCCAAGGCGATCCCTGCGGCGCCCAAGTGCCGCCGCCTGCTCAAGGGCCACTTCGGCAAGATCTACGCCATGCAGTGGGGCGGCGACAGCACGAGCCTCGTGTCGGCGTCGCAGGACGGCAAGCTCATCGTCTGGAACGCGCAGTCGACCAACAAGATCCAGGCCATCCCGCTGCGCTCGTTCTGGGTCATGACGTGCGCGTTTGAGCAAAAGCAGCGCAACATGGTCGCGTGCGGCGGGCTCGATAACCTCTGCTCGATCTTCCACCTCTCGCAGGCGCAGGTCATGCGCGCCACGAAGGAGCTCGCGGCCCACGACGGGTACCTCTCGTGCTGTCGCTTCATCGACGAGACAAGCATCGTCACGAGCTCGGGCGACTCGAACTGCATCCTCTGGGACGTCGAGTCGGGCGAGGTCAAGACCACGTTCCGCGAGCACGCCGGCGACGTCATGTCCGTGAGCATCAACCCGCACAACCCGAGCATGTTCATCTCGGGCTCGTGCGACTCGACGGCCAAGGTCTGGGACATCCGCACAGGCAAGACCACGCACACGTTCCACGGCCACGAGTCGGACATCAACTCGGTCGACTTCTTCCCGAGCGGCAACGCGCTCGGCACGGGCTCGGACGACTCGTCGTGCCGCCTCTTCGACCTGCGCGCCTACGGCGAGCTCAACAACTTCAGCAACGACAAGATCCTGTGCGGCATCACGTCCGTGTCGTTCTCCAAGTCGGGGCGCTTCCTCTTCGCCGGCTACGACGACTACAACTGCTACTGCTGGGACGTGCTCAGCTCCACGGGGCAGCACATCTACCAGCTCGCGGGCCACGAGAACCGCGTGTCGTGTCTCGGCGTCAACCCCGCGGGTCAGGCGCTGTGCACAGGCAGCTGGGACACGCTGCTCAAGATCTGGGCGTAGGAACATGAGCGAGCGACGGCCACAAGCACACACAAGCGCGCAGGGCTTTTACATATTCATTTGTTTTTTCTTCTACAGCGTGCCACTGCATGTTGCTCTCTTCAGCATATCTATCAGCATCTATACATATCATATATATAATCTACCGAACCTCGTGATGCACTTCTGTGATCCTAGACGAGCACGAACTCCTGGATATAGCGCTTCATGTGCGAGACGCGGGCCTCGAGGTAGTCGAGCTGCTGGCGGAACTCGTACCACTCGATGCGGTGCGACTGGTTCTTGTCGAGCACGAGCATGAGCTCGTTCGCGAGCCCCGTGATGAGGCCGTGGATCGCGTCGCCGTGGGCCGCGAGCTGCTTGCCGAGCGCGTCGTGCGTTTGCTGCGTGAGCACGCTGTGCAGCACCAAGGGCTTGAGCCCGTTGCACAGCTCATGGGACGTGAGCATCGCGTTGCCGTTGCGGTCCGCGTTCGTGAACAGCAGCTGGACATGTGTCGGGAACGACAGCGTGCCCGTGCGCGCGTCGTTCTCGATCGCGAACGTGACCCACTCGAGCGCGCTGAGCACGCCGTTGTGGTCCCGATCGAGCGACTTCATGTAGCTGTCGACGATCGACGGCAGCGGCTCCTTGCCGCGGATGAACCAGAGCAGGATCTTGAGCTCGGCCAGGTTGAGCATGTGCTCCTTGTCCTCGTCGGCCACGATGAACGCCATGTAGGACGCCACGACGACGCAAAACACGTCCATCGTGACCATCTGCGGCAGCACCAGCGCGTCAGGCGTCGCGCCGCTGCGCTGCGCCATGGTCGTCTGCATGGCGTGCACGAGGTACTCGGCCTCGCGCTCTTCCGTGTGCGGGCAATGGCGCTTGACCACTTCTCGGCACGTGCCCGTGGAGCACGCGAGCTGCTGCTGCTGCTTCGGGAGAGCAAGAGGCGACGGCGACGACGCGGTGTCGCTGTCCTCGGGTACCGAGTGCCCGACGTGGATCGCGAACTGCACGAACGAGTCGCACAACTGCTTGAGCAGCGTGTCGTATTGGAGTTGGTTCTCGTAGATTAGCCGCGTGGACGCGAACCGCTTGAGGTACAGCAGCAGATTCGGCTCGTGCAGCGCCCAGTCCAAGAATTCGCGCAGCGAGATCGCGCTGCTGCGGTCGCGGCCGATCGACGCGAACGCGAGGTTCGCGAGCTCCTCGAGCTCGTCCGTGCCCGGGCGGTCGAGCCCCACGACTTTGCAGAGCCCGCGCGTCGCGCACAGCATGAGCAGCACGAGCTCGTCCTGCGAGATCTCCTGCGAGTGGTCAAAGTCAAAGCTGCAGCAAAGAGAGACAAGTGAGAGGCCGAGGCGCGCTTCCATGGACCATTCAACTGGTGCACGCACAGGGCAAAGAGCAGCGGGATCTTGGTCTCGATCGGCGCCTTGCAGTATACGATCACGACCGCAAACACCTCCATCACGTCCACCTAAGACACGCGCGCGCTGTGAGCAGCTGCGCTTCGAGAGAGACACAGAATCAAAAGGCACAGGCCGCCGCACTTCGCCGATCTCCCAGCAGTCGAAGAGCTCAAAGTGCTCGCTCGGGTCCTGGCACACGAGCGAAAAGATCTCGTCGAACTCGTCGCGCGTGACCGCCATCTTGTCGCCGACCATCGCCCGCAGCGTGTCGAAGTTGTCCTTGGCCACGTGGTAGTCGTTGACCGACACTGCCAGCGAAGCAAGTGCGTCAAGTCGCGCGTGCAGCTGCAAGTGCGCGTTCGGAGCCGCTTACGAACCTTTCTTGTAGTCCTACCAAGGAGGAGACGCGAGGCACACACAACGACGCTGTTAGCGGCGCCTTTCACGAAATTAAAGCATGCAGTAGCTCCGTCACGAACGCGCAGCAGCGGGTCGTCTTCCTCGATGATGATCTGGCTCGGCTGCATCACGAGCGCATTCCCCATGCTGGATGGAGCTCTACGGTCTCAGCTGCCTGCCTTGTGCCGATGTGAGCCGCTTGTACGTCGTCTTAATCGGGAACTCGTGAGAGCGCGCGAAACGACCGGACACGCTCGCGCACTTCCGCCCGCAACGATGGAGCTCTCGGCGCCACCGCGTGCTCCTGCGCCGCTGGCACTTGCGAGTCGCAGTGCAAAGGCCCACAGGTCTGCGCCGTCGTCTCCTAGAGATGGACACCTGCACGTGCAGACGCCGACGACGCTTCCACCACTCTCGCCGCGAAGTGACCACAAGGGTGCACCGCGCAGGCTTGCGGCGCGACTGAGCAGCAGCAGCGAACCCGACGACGGCCGAGGCGCTCCATTCTACCATCCGCTGACGCCCGAGTACCCCGTGGCCCAGGTCGATCCGTGGCCGCTGAGCAGTCGAGTGACCACGTCCACCCGCTCGTTCGTAGCCAGCGCCAGTGTATCCGCAGACACGCACGCGCCGCAGATCCTGCGCATCCACCACAGCAATGCATTCAGCAGCGCACCGAGTCCGATCTCGCCGCGGACGCGCCAGGCTGCAGCGCGCCAGACGCTCCTCGACGAGAGCAAGACCAAGCCGCTGCTGCTCCAGGAACTCCAGGTGTTTGTCGTGAGTGAGCTCGCGGAGCTCACAAAGACAACTGGGCGACGTCAGCAGGACGACAGCAGCGGCAGCTCCACGCCTCGAGGCGCCACGCGTTGCTGTTTGCAGCGGCTGCAGATCTTTCGACAAGTGTTCGCGCGCGTCATCGCATCGTTCACCGTGTACGCGCCCATGCTCGTGCAGGTCCAGGACGAGTACGAGCGCGTGGTCCGCGACTTGCGCTCGCAGTGCCTCCAGATCCCCAAGCTGCACGCGGAGCTGCAAACGCAGTGTCTCCACGAGATCAGCGCCCACAACGCCGAGACGAAGCTCCGCGTCCAGACTCTGCGCTCGCAGCTCAAGACGACGCAGGCGAAGCTCGGCGCCAGCGCAGCACAGCACGCACGCGACAACGAGCAGCTCGCAGCGCTGCGAGCGCGGATCGAGACGCTCGAGGTCCACAGCGACGTGATGCAGCGCTCCAACAACTCGCTCGTGAACGGCATCAAGCGCCACGACGACACGCTGCGCCACGTCCACGACCGCGCGCGCGAGGACACGATGGCGCTGCAGCAGGTCACGAGCAAGTACCACCACGCATGCGACGAGATCACCGAGCTCAAGAAGACGATCGCGTCGCTCGAGGAAAAAGTCGGCAGCATCCACGTCGCGGCTGACAAGGCCACGATCGCGATGCTCGCGCGCGAGTTGCAGGACGCGCACGCGTCGCTGCAGCAGCAACTCGCGCACCACACGGCGCTCGGCCACGTGTTTGTGCGCGTGCTGGACGAAATGGGTGTCCACGTGACGCTCAATGAGCTCCTGACGATGCTGCGCAAGTCAACGGCAGCGAGTTTGATATCAGAGCCGGTACCAGCTGGTACTTCAACCTCAGCAGCCTCAGCGGCGCTCAGCGAGTACGCCGAAGCCAGCGAGCAGCTCACGCGCTGGATCCTCCCGCAGCTGCAGACCAGCAGCGGATCATCGGGTGCCAGTGGCAATGGCGCGACGTTTCTGACGGAGCCAGAAGAGCAGCATGACCTGGTCCACGCGCCACGGCTGCTGGCACCAAGGACTGTCGACGATTTCTTCCCAGGCAGAGGCCTGGGCGACGACATCCCCGAGTACTTGCACTGCGACGGCGTCGTGCGCAACCTCTGGTACCCGCAGCGCAAGCTCGAGACGATCCTCGCGCGCGTCTGGCAGCAAAAGAACGAGCTGGAGAAAGCCAAGCGCACGCACTTTGGACTCGGGGCCGGCGCCGGCAGTTCCAATGGTCTTATCAGCAGCGTTGGCGCCTACGGATCCGTCCGGAGCAGCAGCAACAGCCACTCCGTGCCGCTCGCGCGCGTGTTCTGGGTAGTACTCACCCGCATGTGCAGCTCCAAGGCCGATGCGATTGAGGCCACGTACAACACCCTCACAGCGCTCGAGCGCTTCAGCGCCAAGTCGAGCGAGTGTCGCTTGTTTCTGCTGATCCTGCAACGAGAGCTTCCCGAAGACGCGCGCGCAGACCAAGTCCGAGAGCTCTACGCAGTGCACGACGCGCTCGCCGGTCTCGACAAGGAGCGCAATGCGTCTGGTGGGAATGATGGCCGCGACTCAGTCCTTCCCGTGGTGCCAGGTCGAGTCCCGCTGGCCGACGTCATCCAGTTGCTGCGGCACGTGTTCCCGTGGAAAACGGACGCAGCGCTGGCCGCACTGACGCGCGCGCTGCTGATCGACCAGCGTGGCCAGCCGCAGGTCGACTACGCAGCCTTGCTGCTGCTGCCGCAGGGAGACGACGCGAAGCGAGGCAGAGCTGGTGGGAACGGCGGCCGAGCCACGCGGTGCCAGTTTGCCGAGTGTTTCCGCGCGCAGTACCTCGACGACGTACTTGCGTATCGACAGCATTTGCAGCACCAGATCCAGCAAAAACTCCTGGGAATCGCCGACGCCAGCTCGGAAGTATCACCAGCAGGCGCAGGAATATCACCAGACGCAGCGCCTGACACCAATGCCACTGCTCTGGCATCGGTATCAGCGCCAACGAGCGCCATGATCTCGATCCGCGCGCTGCGCGAGTACCTCCAGGAGTGCGACGTCGCCAAGCCCGTGCAGGAGATCAACGCGGTGCTGGCAGCCGCCTCGGGGCTCTCGCTCGACCAGATCCTGACGCAGGACGCGCTCATGGTTCACGCGCCACAGTTCGTCGCCACGCTGCCGACGCTGCTGATCAAACCGAGTGGCAAGTTTCCGCGCACGAGTAGCAGAGCACGTAGTAGCAGTGACGTGTATTCGTGATACTAAAGTATTAAGGAAACATGTGGTGCTGGTGCGTCGAGAGAGACGCGAGCTGCCCCACTCGGTACATTTGAGCTCTTCGCTTTGCTGCGTCACGATGTCAATCAGACGAGTCGACCAGTGCGGAGATCCCAGGGCGCAGTCGGCGTCGGCGCCAGTGCAGCACTCGGCAGTGCAGATAAACGCGGGACGTGGTGGCGGCGACTCACTTTGTCGGCTGTCGACGCCGACTTGCTCTCCGCGGGTTTCTCGTCGGTGCGCTGCGCTTCCCGGATCGTGTGTGCGGATACGACGGCAGGCGTGACTTTTGCATCGTCGACATGCAGCACGCCGCCGCACTCCTTTGCCTTCTCATCATCTCGTCCCTTCTCGTCCGTGGTATCGAACCAGTCGGCACACGAAATCGACTTTGACGCTGCCGCAATGCGCGATTCGGCGAGCTCTTCGCGCGCGAGACTCGCGCTCGTCTGCCACAGCAGCAGCTTGGCACCAGCGAGCCATACGGGTTGCTGCTGCTCCAGCGACGATGGGTTGGCAAACTTGCGCACCAAATAGCCTCGTCCCTTGCTGCCTAGTGGTGGCAACGCGGCGAACAACTCGGTCGCATCTTGCTGCGGACCCACGTCGCCCTCGCTCGCAGTGTCTCGCAGCACCATGTAGAAGCTACCTCGTCGATACACAACCACCAAAAGCGCGGCGTGCACAACGCCTTGCCACAGCAGCAGCTCCACTGGCACGTCAACTCCTTCTCCACCGTCACCAAACAGAGACGCCTTCGCGGATCGACCGAGTTCGAGCTCAAAGAACACTTCTGTGCCGTCGTCCACCTCAAGCCACGCTTTCAGGTGCCGCGCGAGCCACTCCGACTGAGGCCGCTGGCCACTGCGATCGTCACTGGGGACACACTTGGCGTCCGCGGCGGCGATCGAGTCAACTTCAGCGAGAAACTGCTCGATCCACGCTTGTGATTCGAGCAGCAGTGAGCGCAGCGTCGTCGCAACGGCGTCAAAGCGCATGCGGATGTCTCGGAATTGGCCGAGCTTTCAAGTCAACTCGTCGCATTCGGCTTACTCGTCGCCGGCGCGCGGGAGATCCTGAGTCTCGCCGTAGAACGCGAGCGAATGGCTCTGCAGCCGCAGCTGCGGAAACACGTGGGTCGACAGTTTCGCGAGGCCGTCCAGACGCGCTGGACACAACCACAGGTTGCCCTGGTACACGTACTCGTTGAATTGGAACACCACGAGCTGCTCTTCTTCGCGTTCGCCGTCCCGAATGGTCTTCTTCACTCTCTTCTTCCGCTTTGCTGCGGCTTTCCATCCTCGCTGCATAGGCAGCAGGCAGTACAGCTGCGTGTCTCTCGCATCGAGAATCCTCGCAGCTGTATGGCGTTGGCTGCTGCTGGTCATTGGCAGCGTTACCGTAGACGCCGAAGCTGGCAGCGCGCCCCACAGCACCAGCTTCTTGATATCCTCGTCGCTAGACATTCGCAAATGACAGCAAACGGCTCGTAAGCTCAAGAGCGCAATGGAGCACACACGCGATTGCAAGCGCCAAGTACCTGTAGCTTCGAACAGTGAAGCATGGCCCCACGCACGCCACTAACATCGTTGCCACAAACACGCCAATCCTGTTCAGCCAGCGTCGTCCCCTTCGGCATTCTGGGTGAAAAAGAGATACGCGAGCAGCTCCTTACCGTTGGGTACAAACGTGTCGACGAGCGCAAGCTTCCCGCCCTCGACGCTCTCGTGCGGGTCGCGCAGCGTCACAAAGTGCGAGTCGCGCCAGTAGATCACGTCCAAGAGCACGTCGCGCACGACGAGCTTCATCACGACGAGCACGACGCCCGTGGTCTCGAGGTCGTCGTTCGCGCCCGGGTGGGTCTGCAACTCGAAAAAGGTCGACGGGCTCTGCTCGCTGCTGCTGGACGACGACGCGATCCACTGGAGCTCCTCGGCCGCGTCTGCGATGCGCGCTGTGACTTTGTCCTTCGCGAGCTCCTCGACGAGAAACATGCCGACTTCGTGCATCTGGTCGAGCACGTCGCGCACGCCGCGTCGCAACTGCATCACGTCGTCGACCGCATTCAGCGCATCGTGCTGCGCCTAGAAATGCGGGAGCAGCACAGGCAGGTCGGCGATATTCACAACGCGCACAGCGTCGTCGTGATTCTCGAATGCGTCGTGCTGCTTGCGCTCGTTGTCTCTGCATTGTCTCGCAATGGCGTCGGACCACGACTGCATCGACTCGGGAAGCGCGATCGTACCGTGGAAACAGTGGCTCCCGCTTTCGTAGATCAGCTGGAACTGCTTCGGTCCTTCGTCTCTCGGTTCTCCTTCATCTTTGTCGTCATCGCCATCACGACGACGTGATGACTGGTCTTCGAGCAGCGACGCGGACGAATACGAGAGCACATACATGCGCGTGAAGCCCGCGCGCGCCACGACGCCGTACGCATCGTCCGAGGACGCGATGCTGCTGCAGCTGCTGGGGCCATCGCCTCGTCGTCCTGTGCTCGCGTCGTCATCGCTATTGGAGGAGGACATGGCGTCCGTGCTTCTTCTTTAGTCCGAATAATCAGCCAGAGAGAAGAAAAGTCGACTGAACGAGCGGCCTGCAGCTGCTAAAAATGTGGGGCCACGAAGGTCACGCAACCTTTCGCCAGGACGCAACTGCAACGCGCCGAGGTATTCGTTTCAGAGCTCTTGATTCCCCGCGCTGCTTTGTCGTTCGACTGCGTGCATGAGCCACGCGCTGAAGACCCGGCAGCGCAGCTGAGTCTCGTGGAAGCGCTTTGCAAACGCGTACTTGCCGTCGCTCGCAAGCACTTGTTGAGCGACCTCGACACTGCGCTGCGTCCCATTCTCGCCGCGCAAGCGCTCGCTTTGCGTGAGGAACCAACGCCGTCTGCGCCCGCGCTCGTGGCGGAATTGGCGCCAGCGACGCCACGCGCGCCGCATCGCACACGCTAATGCGAACTGCTGCGCTCCGCCTGCACGATACAAGCGCGCGTACAGGTAGCGACGGAAACGGTGCTGGATCACGTGCGCGTGCATGGCTTGCAGCGCCAAGAGCGCCGCTCGGGAGCGTGGCTAGCGGAGCGACGACAGCGCACGGCGCACGACATCGCGCTTCGGCGTCTTCTTCTTCTTTGCCTTGATCGGGCGTGAGACCGTGTTGGCAGCACGCCGACTGGCGGTAGCTGCTGGTGGCAGCGATCCTGGCGCTCGCTTCGTCATCGGACGATCTCCGTCGAGGAACCGCGTCGTGAGCGTCTCAAGATCTGCAGAGAGCTCCTCGTGGTCGCGGCGCACCAACGCGTCGATGCTGTCGACAACAGCGGTGAGCGACGCCAAATCGTCGTCCAGAGCAGCGCAGAGATGCCGCATCAATAGCCGCAGCGTCGGCGGCGGTTCCATGGCTGCCGTCACCACGGCCCCTCGCAGTCGACTGCTTTTGCTAGCGCCATGCCGCACTGCGGTCTGTTCTGTCAACACTGTCGACTGCTGCTGCCTCGTGAGGAAGCGGTGCTTGGAGCGCGTGAGCGCTGGAAACGCGTCCATTGCCTTGTGCTGCTCTTCTCTCTCTCTCGTCTTGGCTCGCGTGCCGGGCTCTCGATACCATGTGCCCTTGGTTTCCTTCCATAGATCCTTGCTTTTTTCTGTTCTTTTCGTTTTGCTTTCGACTCGCATGGCGATGCTACTCAAACAGCATGCTCAGCAGCGCTTCTTCTTCTTCCTCCTCGTCATCGTCGTCATGTGTGGTTTTCTTTGCGTCCACCGACTTGTTGCTCTGCTCGATAGCGTGCATCTCGTGCAGCACCTGCGGCACGAAGGACGCGTTCGTGACCCACATGGCACCGCTCACGCGCTTGCTGTGCGAGTGGCGCACGACGCCGTAGTTGGGGCTCTTGAGCGGCAGCTCCATGCCACACTCCGGGAACCGCGCGAACGCCTGCGTGTCCACAAAGCGCCAGCAGCGCGCGTCGCCCGCGAGCGCATGGTACGCGCACATGTCGAGGATCGGGCGGCGGTACCACCATCCGGGGTGCCGCGCCGTGTCCAGCTGCACAAACAACTCGGCGCCGAACGCCGTGTACGCGTCGTGGATGATCGTCTCGAACATCATCTGCGCGAGCCGTTGCCGCCCCTTGCGCTGGTGGCTCTGCTCGCGGTGCGTGTCTTCGGACAGCGGCGCCCAAAAGTTGCGCTCCCACACGGCGCGGCCGTGGATCTTCCAGAACATCTGCAGCTTCTCTGCGAGCGCGGGCGCCTGCACTTCGTCAAACGGAAGCGGCAGGTCGCGGAACACGCGGCGCCACGGCCGCTGGGCCTCGACGACCTGCAGCTTCTTGATCACCTGCAGCTTAAGCGGCCGCGCCGCGAGCTTGGCGCACACTGCGCGATGTACTGCCTTGGAGGCCTCGGGGGAAGAAGGGTCGCTGGCGCCATCGAGCTCGGTCGCATGGCTGGCGTCGAATGTTTTCGTCGTTTTCGGCGGTTCGTTCGGGTGTGCCGTCGTCTTCTTCAGCGCGTTCTTGCGCGACACCACGCGACGGCGCGTCTCGGCGGACGCGCTCACCCGCGGAGTGGGCGTCAAGCCCGTCGTCGCTGCAAGCGGCATTCTTGCAGCTGCGGCGCGTCCTTCTCCTCGTCCGTCGTCGGCCTCAAGCGAAGCCTCCAGCGCGCTCTTCCGCTTGCGCATGGCGGCAGCAAAGACCTCGCTGCCTTCGTCGTCGTCGCTGCAGAACCGCACAGGCTTGCGGATGATCCGCGTGCGCGACGACGTGGGCATCGCCTTGGTACTACTGCTCACGCTGCTGCTGCTGCTGTCTAGTGGCGTCTTGACGTCGACAGCGGCCTGCGCGCGCTCGTTAAGAGCCGTCTTCGCAGCGTGGACCTTGTCGAGTGGCGGCGACAACATGGAGCTCTTGGGCACCTTGACAACGGCGCGCTCGTGCTTCGTCTTTGCTTCGCGCGGCGTCTGGCCGACGGGAGCTGCTGGCGGGGGGTAGTGGGCTCCCAGATCGGCAGCTCCGCGGCGGCGCTGCGCGTAGCTCTCCGCCGGCACGGCGTACGGCGGCGGCGGTGGCATGTACCCTCCGTAGTGGAACTGCGCCGGCTCGTACGGGATGACGGCGACAGCGGCGACGCCGAGCTTGACAAACTCGCAGATCGTCGTGTCGTCGTGGACGCAGAACTCGAGGAACATCTGCTTAAGCAAGTTCATGTTCTTGGTCGCGACGCGCGCAAAGAGGAACTCGAACACGCACGCGCGGTCGACCAGAGGCGGCTTGGGCTTGTGCAGCAGCAGCTGCGCCGCGCGCGCGTGCGCGTCGGGCCGCGCAAAGGGCAGCACGGCCACGAGGTTCACGCCCAGGCACTTGAACTGCGCGAGCGTGTGCTCCTGCCGCGCGAGGAACTCGGTTGCCATGCGGCGCAGCAGCTCCAGGTTCTTGGTCGCCACGCGGAGCTCCAGGTACGCGCAAAAATCCTGCAGCAGCGACACATCTGAGTCCGCGGGCGCGACCTGCGGCGGCGGCAGCGGCTCATCCACGGCGGCGTACAGGAGCGGCGCTGTGCTGTCGAACGCCGACGGCGGCGGCGGCGCGTCCTCCGCGTCCTCGGGCGGGAGCTTGGCGCGCTTGCGCGGGCGGCCGCGCATCTTGGTCGCCATGGGGGTGATCGTTGGAAGGCAAACTGCCAATTGCGCGTCAACGCGGCGGTTCGTAACGTGATTCGTTTGCGTGCATGCGCTGTTATGGGTTGAATAGTGGACTGTACTGTACCTGGTTTTGTTGTAGACTGGGAAGAGTGGACCTGATTTTATATCAATGGGTAGATTCACATAATAAATGCTCACAAATGACGTTGAGCACTTGCATTGTGAAGTGGGGCAATGCTGCGTGGCCATGCGCCAGTGGGTTGTTCATGGCGTCACAATAACTTATGTGCGCATCTCACGAGCCATTTGTACCCCTTCAGTTGTGCATGTAGGCATGCGAATTGTTTGTTGAAGGGAACTCGCAAGGCGTCCCGTTCACACTCGCTCTCAGCCACATGCGTAACGCATGCCCAGCACGTTGAAGCTGCCTTTGTTGATAAACGGCACCAGATGGTCCATTTGGCGTCGGAATGGAGCGCCGCGCAAAACACACCAGCGGCTGCAAGAACTGGCATGATTTTGAGCGGAAGCGCAGCTGCCGATTTCTGGTCTCGCGACGCGCCTCTGCCGACAAGGAGAAGCAAGCAGCTTGTTGCGGCGGGGTGCGATGCACGTAATTATTATAGCATCGTTTTTGCATTCAACCCAAGTGCATCAATTCGCGGATGGGGAAAGAAGCAAGCAATGGGACACTCGTAGAGGTTTGGCCCGGGACAATTAGCGAGCGCATGCTGGATTTTGTGTCGGTTGCCGACTGCTCCCGTGGACAAACCCGGCTTCTACAGTGGACGAATCTGGCAACGGGGCCAAACTGGTGGAAGCGTTTGTGGACCGAGAGCGCTTCGTGCAACATTAGCAAACATGTGTGCGCGTGTGAAGTGACGTCGACGCAGACCAGGCGGCAGACCAGGATGCAAGGCTTCTTGAGTGTTGAGTGGGTTGTTGACAGCTGCAACGGATGCAAAGTGAAGGTACGACGAAAGAAACCTTTTTATTGTTTATTGTCCTCTGTACAGCTAAAAACAGTGTTTGAAATATGCACTTGCAAATATGCACTACACATTCAGCGTGTAATACGCATTATCCAAGTTGGGAAGAGTGTGTGGTTTTCGTGCTGTCGTCAGAAAGGGAGGCACAGCAAGCCGGTTCACCGTCACTCTTGCAACCAGCCGCTTTGTGCGTCACCCAGGTTTTTTGTAACCTCAGCAGTATTTGACCTTGCCTTTTATATGTCATCAAGTTGAGAAGGATATTTATTTACAAAGGATATGAATAGCAGGTACCGAATCAAGTGGGTGGCTGCACATCATGTGCCACACGTCCGCCCTTCTTTCCTTTTCAGCCGTGACGTTTCCCTATATCCATCCATCGATAGGACACATACAATAATCCGCATTCAATGTCAAATGTTGAAATCGTGTCCACTCCCAGCTTGCTTTCGAGGTGACGAAGGTGGGACCTCCCAAGTGTTCAGTGTCCGCCATCATGTCTTTAGTGCGGGAACCATCCGCTCGCGCAACATGGCGGACACAATTGCATTCGAGCTCTTCGCGCGTCCGCCGCACGCGCATCGATCCTTCTCCAGCAGCTACACAACAATGGCGCCGCGCACGTGGCTCGTATCCGCGCTGCTACTGCTGGCGCTCGGCGCGGACGCCGCGTCCGGCGACGCGTACTTTGAGGGCGACGGCACGACGTACACGCTCGGACAGGTCTCGGCGGGCAACTGCAACTTCATGGCGGCGGCCGCGGCCGCGAGCGTCAACTACGCGGCCATCAACGACCCTCAGTGGGACGCCATGAAGAGCTGCGGCCGCTGCGCCGAGGTGTCGTGCTCGGATGGCTCGTGCGCCGACAAGACCGCGACGGCCGTCGTGTACATCCTCGACCGGTGCCCCGAGTGCAAGCACGGCGACCTGGACCTGTCACCGACCGTGTTCACCAAGCTCACAGGCAGCACGCCGAGCCGCAAGAAGATCAAGTGGCGCTTCGTCGACTGCCCCGTAGCGGGCAGCATCAAGTACTGCCTCAAGGGCGGCAGCAACGCGTTCTGGACGGCCATCCAGCCGGCCAACACCATCGCAGGCGTTGCGAGCGTGGCCATCAACGGCAAGACACCCACCATGGTCGACTCGGCCTACTACTACCTGCTCAACGGCAACAGCGCCGTGCAGACCGATCTGAGCAGCGTCAAGGTCACGCTCACGTCCGTCGGCGGCGAGACCGTCGAGGAGACCGTGGCGCTCACCGCCGGCGCGTGCACGGACGGCAAGCTCCAGTTCGCGGCGGGCAAGGGCGGCTCGAGCGGCGGCAGCCAGCAGACGACCAGTGCGCCAGCGACGCCGACGCCGACGACCCACGCCCCCGCCGCGACCACAGCTGCGCCAACGCACACACCGACGCCCACCGCAGCAGCGCAGACGCCAGAGCCACCGGCAGCACAGGAAATCGGCAGCGACGCCGAAGACCGGTCGGCAGGCTCCACGAGCATGCCCCAACCATCGACGACGAGTGTGACCGCCAACCAGACGTCGTCCACCACGTCCACGGACTTCCGAGGCCTCGACTCGAACGCTGCTGACGAGGCTGGGACCGTGTCAGCCCCCGACCAGTCGTCGAGCTCCATCGTGGCCATGCTGACGCCGACACCAGCCTCGTCGTCGACGTCGTCCGTTGCCAAGGACGCCGACGGCTCGGACGATGGCGTGAGCCAAGCCAACGTGCGGTCGGACGCCGGAAGCGGCAGCACGAGCCCCGTGCTCATGGTGCTGCTCGTCGCGGCGGCCGTCGCGGTCGTGGCGCTCGTGGTCGTCGCCGCGATCTCCAAGAAGAAGAAACTCGACGACAAGCGCAACGACCGTGACGACGCCGCGATGCAGCGCTCCTTCGGCAACTTCCACTCGCCCGTGCGCGTGAACGCGGACATCGCCGCGTTGTAGGAGGATCCTGCAAGTCGGTCAAGCAACAAGTCAGTCACCTCCCTGGAGAGGTAGGATCCCAGGAGCCGCCACCATTTTATGAGCAGCAGGAGTAACTATGTGTGCGTCCAGTCAGCCCCCAGAGGCGCGTCTTATTAAATACACGTTTTCGTTTTGCCAGACGCTCAAGCGCGCATCCACTGGCGCACGCACGCAAGCTCGCGGTGGCGGATTTGACTGTCGCCGCGTTGTGAGAGCGACCCAAACGAACGACTGATCGGGTGGTTCGCGTGCGTCGTCGCCACGTCCGCGTGACGGTTCTCGAGGCAACGAGACAGGAGCAGGAGCACGCAGGCATCTCAGGCGAGCGTGGCGGGTGGACTCGAGAGGCCGCAACGGCGTCGCTGTTAATGCAATCCAACGATTCTGCGGCCGCTGACACGGCTAAATGGCCACAGAAAGTGTATACCAGTCTGCGTGATGCCTGGCGTGCCTTTGCCAGCCGGCGCGTTGGCTCATCATCAATAACTCCAGTCGTTTCGACCACGGAGACCGCCGATCCGTGGAAGGAACGACGCGAATCCAGCAGAGGATAGTAAACACACTCACATGCACGGCTGCTGTTCCATGGGCTGCACACACGACGGTTCAGTCGTGGCACGCCACAGCCAGCTGGCGTCCCTGGGAGCAGATGCAGTCGGTCCCCTTTCGTGGTGCCGCTGAACCAGCTGAACGCGCCGCACCCTCTAACCCACACACACACTGGAAAGCCCCGGCGCCACTCGTGAACTCCGTTGTCGTCGTACTTTCCGGCCTTTGCGATCCTGCGATGAGTGCATAGCAGCGGCAGACTTTGCGGCTCTTCGGGATTGCTGCGCGCACTGTCAGTGTCTCGAACTTCGTGGGTGAGTGGCGCACGCACGACGACGGAGCTCTTCGTTCCGACATTCACTTTTTCCCATTCGCGCCACGTCAGAAGCAGTTGCGAGTCTCACTTGGTAAAACAACCAAGTCTCACATAGCGAAAGTCTCACTTGCACCACGCTCTCCCCGTCGAGTACCATGCAGCGTACCGCGCGTCTCCGTGCGCTGCTCGCTGCCGTTGCGGCCACACACACTGTGCGAGCGTCAGCCGACTTTTTTCAAGGCCAAGGCACGACGTACACGCTGAGCGAGCCGAACAACGGCAACTGCAACTTTATGGCGTACCCGGGCACTGCGCTCACCAAGTACGCCGCGCTGAACGAGAAGCAGTGGGACGCGACGATGAACTGCGGCCGCTGCGCCGAAGTGACGTGCACGGACGCGAGGTGCAAGGGCAACGGGGGCTCCGAGATCGTGCACATCGTGGATCAGTGCCCCGGGTGCGAGTACGGCGACCTGGACCTGGCGCCGACCGTGTTTGAGACCATCACGGGCTTCACGAGCGACCGCCTGCAGATCCAGTGGCGCTTCGTCGACTGCCCGATCACGAGCAACATCAAGTACTGCCTCAAGAAAGGCAGCAACGCGTTCTGGACGGCGATCCAGCCGACGAACTTTGTCGCGGGCATCGCGAGCCTCAAAGTCAACGACCGCGAGACGACGATGGTCGACTCGGCGTACTACTTCCTGCTCGACGGCAAGAGCGAGTCCAAGACCGACTTGAGCAACCTCAAGATCACCATCACTGCCGTGAACGGCCAGGTGACCGAGGACACGGTGTCGTTCGCGGATTCCGACTGCATTGAGGGCAAGTCCCAGATCAAAGCGGGGAACCCCACGTCGCCAAAGGACCAAGAGCAGAGTCAGGCATCGTCCGCCGCCACCCACAGCTCGGCGTCCGCCTCCACAGCGCAACAGCAGACGCCATCGCCAACGCCATCGGCAACTCCAGTGCCATCGCCAGAACCGTCGCCAGTGCCGCCGACCGTGGCTCCAAGTCCAATGCCATCTCCGATTGCCGTTAACGCAACGACCGAAGTTGCAGGTGGCCAAGAAGCTGGCGTGCTTCAGGCGCCGAGTGCAGTACCAGTTCCAGCCGACGCAGCGGTCGTGGCAACGCCATCGCCACCGCAGCAAAGTAGCTCTGGTCCCCAAGTCGTGGAACAGATCAAGGTAGAAGCCGCAGGCAGCTCCAACACGACGTCGCCCGCCATCCTCATCCTCACGGCCAGCGGGTGCGTCGCTGGCGTCGCACTCATCGTGCTCGCGGTGTACGCCAAGAGGAAACAGGCGGCTGACAAGCGCGACGACCGCCTCGAAGGTAGCATAACGTTCGAGTCCAACCTGCTCAACCTCGTGCCCGAGGACAGCGTGACGCTCGAGTCCAGTCTGGTCCACCTCGTGGCGGCGCACCGCGGCCGGAGCAGAGTTTCGTCGCTCTCGATGTCCTCGTTCCACGCCCTGCAGTCACCGGCGCGCGTCGAGCCCAATGTGGCGCCGCTGTGAGGCTCGCGGCTGTGTCGAGTGCCCTATTCGTATTATTTTATTCGTCGAAGTAGCTGGTATTAGAGAAAGCGCCCGCTTACAATAGAGAAACACTGTTTGACTACAAGAAGCACTTGCTGAAGACCTTATCACCCAAAGACGGCCAGACAGATGGTCCAGCAGGCGCTCGCCATGTGCTGCTGGCGTGTCTGGCTGAGTCATGAAGATCGCTTTTCCCCTTTTCACCTGCCATGACACGCAAGCGATCTCGCCCCTTTCTCCTCACCCTCGCGCCATTTTAAAACGCAACCGGCGCAGCTGCCGACCCTGCTGGTGCAGGAAAATCCGCATGCTGCAGCAGCGAATCGGGCTTGACCCACTGGCGCATCTGCTGCATCTGGTCAACAGCAGCGCCAGATGCTGGAGATCCGTCGAAAGAATCGCGCCGCTGCTGCTGAGTTTATCTTTACTGTGGACGCAGCCCCTCGTTGAGCTCGGCTCACTATCGAATTTGCGATCCAGCAACCGCTTTCCAAAGTTTCAAGAGCCCATTTCCGCGATGGCCACGATCGTTCCTCTTTCCCACTCGCTGCGATGGCGGAGCCGCAGCCGAGACTCGAGCATGGGTCTCGTCGACGCCAGCGCGGTCTCATCTTCGTCCTCGCCACGTTTCGTGGACGAGCAGCACGGTCACGAAGACCACGCCTTGGCGTGGAACGAAGAGCCGAGTGACGACGAAGACGACGAGTTCGACGAACCGCAGAGCGCCACCTGGCTCGTCGTGCCGCGAGCGTACGCCAACCCGTCCGCGGCCACCGGAAGCCGCCGACGCCGCTACGACGCGCCCGTGAGCCCCCACAGCACTGGCGTGTTCCCGCACAACAGCTACCACCACGCAGCCAAGGCCATGGAGCGCCGACGCGCCGACGAGTCCGCGCAATGGTGGACAATAGGCAGCCAGTAGATCGCATGCTGAGCTGTGTAGTTCTTCGTTGTTGTTGTTTTTGTTTGTTTGTATTTCCCTCTCAAGTCTGGATCGTCGTCATAGTGTTGCGTAGTGTACAAAATACAGCAAACGAACCATTTTCTCGCTCTAGCGGAGACTTTTCATGGCCTTGGAATCGAGAAACTGGAGCGCCAGCTGGAGTGCTTTCTCGCCGCTCTTCTGGGATGCAGCCTCGCTCGCGCCCGTGCAACCTTCAAACGCCGTGATGAACTGGAGCAACTTGCGCTGCAGCGCTTCAAACGTGCGACTTTGCGGACAGCACCCAGTTTGCGAGGAAAGCTCGCGAGAAAGGCACTTGGCGCGCGCCTCCAAGTGCACGAGCTGGTGCTCCACGAGCGCGAGCGTCAGCAGCTGCACGCGCTCGAACACGGGCAAGAAGAACACGCTCGTCACGAACGACCGGCGGTGGTTCGTCCGCGCGGCCCCCGTCGCGACCATGAGCTGCAGCTGGCGGAACCGCGTCTCGAAGGACTCGAGCGACCGACGCGCCGAGTTGACGATCTCGAGCATACACGCAGCCACGCTCAGCCCGTCGTCGTCGCTGAGCGCCAACAAGTTCGCGTCTTCCATCGTAGTTGGCGTGCGTCCGTCGTCTTCCGCGACGAGCACTCCTGTCGAGTTCTTTGGGCATCCGCCACAGGCTTCATAGCACGCGTCCCGAGCAGCTCCTTCGTGGTTGAGTACAGCGAGAAACGCGCTTTTGCCGTCTGCATGGGCACCGAGAAAGTGCAGACGCAATTGCGCTGCAGCGGCCTCCACTTTGCTGAAAACTTGCGTGAGCATTGCAGGGAACCCTTTGGCTGCCGCTGTGGGAGCGTGCAATGAAACAGCGCTGGACGCGACCGAGTTCCAGGAAAACACGCCGTTTGTGCGCTCCAGAAAGCCTTGAAACTCGTGAATGCGGCTCGCTTTCGCGAACAGTCCAAACACTGCGCCATCATCGGCAGCATCCACGACGCGTTCGTTAGGGAATGCGATCCACGCCATGTCTCCGTCGTCGCTCTTTTTCTCCACGCGGAAAGTCGTCCAGTGGCCACGCAACGCGGCAAAGCCCTTGCTGCGAGCATGCGTGCTCGTGAGCGCTCGACGCAGTTGGTGGAACGGGTGGAACGAGCTCGTGTATTCGCGTTGGAACACGCTCACAAGCACATCTCGTGGCTGCGACGCGGCTGGCGGTCTGGACTCGCTGCGGCCTTCACGCACCGCGCAAAGCGAGCGCCATGCCAGCAGAACCAGTCGACTCGCGACTGAGATCGGCTTCTTTGGACTGGATTGGAGCAGCCCCGCGAGATCGGCCTCGCCGTGGCACAGCTTGGCACGCAGGTTCGGGCCCGTTGACATCATGAAGAGATCGAGACACACAGCGAGTGCTGCGGGCGGAAACGTCGTGTACAGTTGGTTGAACGCGCGCGGCGCTTCTCCTTCTTCGGCCGTGATGCGCGTGTCAGCCAGCGTCACCTGCGGGTGCAAGAGCACCTGGTGCTTGTCGCGCTGGCCAAAGCCGTCGAGCGTGGAGTAGTACGCATCGAGCTGCGCCGTGCCGTACTCGCTCGAGATGCCCCACTTCGCTTGGTTCGCAGCCAGAAACTGGACGCGCACGGCGTGCTCGAGCACTGGGAGCAGCGCGAAGAGAAACCAGAGCTCGTCGCCGTCTTGGACCAGCGCGGCGAGAGCTCTGCGGACGAGCTGCTCTCGGCCTCGCGGAATGAACGCACTCGTGAGGTCCGAGTCGCGCTGAAGTAGTCTCTCGATCCACTCAGACGCGCCAACGACGTGGTCGCGGAGCGCGTCTCCGTCTCGGAACACGAACCGGTCGTTGAAGCTCCCGAGCGTGAACAGCGCCTTGTCTTCGTCGTCCGTAGCCTCGGCCGCGTCATCGCCACGAGCCTCGAGGTGCGGCGCCAGCGCCATGATGAGCACGAGCGTGAGGCTGCTGAAGCACTTTGGGAACTCGGCCGGGACCATGAACCCGTGCCAGACGAGGTTGCGCAGATTCAGCCCCGATGGCAGGAACAGCGTCTGCAGCAGCTGCAGGAGCCCAGGTGGCAACACGCACGCGAGCGTCGTCGACGCCAACAGATCTCGTAGAATCATGTTCTTCTTCTTCTTCATCTCCTTCGTGTGGTGCGCGCGGTACACATCGTACAGCGCGCGCTCGAGGATCGTGATGAGCACCACAAACGCCATGTAAAACTCGCCTCGTGCGTCCTCCAGTGCTGCCGCCAGTGCCGCGAGGTGCTCGCCGTGCGTGACGACGACGCGTCCGTCATGGCTCCACAGCGCTGCGCGGCGCGTGACGACGGCCTCGGCGTGTAGAGCGAGCGCCCACGCCGTCTCCATCGGGTTTGCGACGCCCTGGACGCGGTTGCGCTCCAAGCAGCAAAGGAATTGGTCCCAGTCTATGACGCAAATGGATAGCGACAAGACGTGGACGACCGGCAGCGTCTGCGCGATGGCGAGGCGCGCAGACAGCGGCAGCCGCCAGTAGGAGAAGAGCGCGTCGTGGACGCCCGCAGAGAGCGACGGCGCGTACGCGAGCACGCCACGCGAGAGCAACGCGCGCTGCGCAATCGCGACGCGCGCGCCGACGTCACGCCCCATTTGGCTCGAGACGTCAATTGGCAAAATGACACGCAAGAGCAGCCGAATGAGCTCTATCAATTTAGGCGTTTTAAAATACACAACAGTTGAAAAGAGATACCGATGCGATACTGCTCCTATAGATCGACTAATATCAAAATAAAGGTTCTATCACATTGAATGGCAACATGTACCCAAACGCACAATATGCAGTTATGGACTTGACGCCATTCTCACAAATATGCGCAACACACGCATTCTGAATGGCCCGTTCAGTCGGAGTTCTGTAGTTGGGGAGGGGGAGAACAGGAAAGCGCGGGACAGAGGAGTTTCACGCCACACACACGACAGCACAGCGCAGTGCGGCCACGGACGCCGAGCCGACAAGGGACGAACCTTTATTGCCATCGTGACCTCCACATCATGGCGGTCGAACGGCAACCGGCAGGGTCCGCAAACACGCACACAACGCACGCACAGTGACAGGCCACTCGCTCCATCCACCATCTGCATACAATACTCCACACGCGCACACATATTCATAACGCTTGCCTGACGAACACATAGGAGAGCGGCGCATTCAACGCCATCAACACCCATGAACACGAACCATGCACCAGTCGCGACAAATGAGAGACGCATCGAGCGCCAAACTGTCCAGAAAGCTGCTGACGAGAGGAGCGAACGCCGGAACGAACGGGAGCGAGGAGCTGCAGCCACTGGAACCCCGGCATTTCTGTGAGTTTCCTTTTGAGTCTTGGGCTTTTCGTGAGGAATCGCGCGCAATCCGCAATCGCAATTGCTTGGACGAACGCGGCGACAGTGAGAGGAAGAAGGGCGCCGCGGGCAAAAGGAAAAGAAAGGGGTCAGCAAACAAAAAGCATAAATCCCCCGGCGTCCCTCTCCTCATCACACCATGCGCGCACGCACGCCCATGGGGACCCCTCCCCAGTCCCCCTTGCGGATTGCGCACAAAACCGAGCGCGCATGCGGCGTTTTGCGAGTGAGCGCCCCTACAAAGAGAGACGCCCGCATTTGTCTAGGGTTACAGGCGGCCCATCAGACCGCCACGGCGAGTCAGTCGGTCGCAGCACGCAGCTCCGTCGTGGCTCTCCCTCTCGTCTCGCGCGGTACGTCGCTCTCTCGCCATCGCGCAGCTTCTGTCCTTCGGCTCGACGCGCGAACGCATCTCCACAGAGACGCGCCCAGTGCAATAGGCAGCTCGCATCCACAGGCAGACTCCACACACAAGAGGAGCTCCCCACGCACGCAGACAGAGCGCACAGAGGCGCGTGCGCAGCATACAGCGCGCCTTCCCCCACTTGCTGCTGCATCATCGGGCCATTCTTGAGATCTTCTTCAAGGCAAGACGAAAAATGGCGCGAAAAAGCGAAGGCGATGAATAGTGTGGCCCACATTGAACAATTGACCATAAACTGTGTGGGCCACAGCAAAGTAGAGCTATTACGGGATTAATCGAGAATGTCACCTTCGAAAATCTAAAGTGATTTATCGAAAATGTCACTCCTGATATTTTTTGGGAAATGTTATTCTCACCCCCCATTTTCACTAATCTCACCCCCTAATCACAAAACACCTTGTGTTCCAAATTTGATGTAATTTACCTTATTTTTGAGCAATGTTGGCGGCCAACATTTACATGGTCCACACTATGTAAAGAAAATGCCCTGACACAAGGACAGCAACG
>JAADVP010000320.1:0-25750 GCA_023335675.1 Globisporangium solare | reverse complement strand
TTCGTTTACATACCTTCAATGCTGTTGCAATCGTGGCCAGGGCGAGGCCTTGTGCGCGAAGTCGGTAACATATTTTTCTTTCTTCGAGTGAGTGCATTGTTATTCTGTTTTGAAAAAAAATATCAGGAGTGACATTTTCGAAGATGGCATTCTCGATTAATCCCGTAATAGAACTTGCTGAGCATTCAGGTCCGCCGCGCCATTAAGTTAGCGAGTCGCTAAAAGCGTGGCTGGCGGCAGCTGTTCGCGTCATTCGTCGGTCCTGTCACTGCGCAACGGCAAAGAAACCGTCCGTCGCCTACCCCTGCGCCACCCGCCGCCCTGGCTCGCTCTCGCGTTTCCGTACTGTACGAAGCTCGCCCTGGCGCCACTCTCGCTTCATTTCCTTCTGCGCGCGCTTCCCCCCGTGCGTGTGTGTATTAGCAATTGTTATACTCGAGTATATACTAAACGAACAGACAAGCAGCAGCGCGCGAAGCGACCGACATGGCAGACTCGGCGTCCGCAGCCTCGACGTCGACCGACGGCAGCGACAGCGTCGTGTTCCCCGCGGCGACGCCCGTGCCGACACCCTGGCCCGCGGTCGGCAGCAGCAGCAGCGCGTCGTCGTTCCGCGCGAGCAACCAGGGCGATGACAAGAGCGACCAGTTCCATGGCCCGTCGGGCAGCGACTGCGGCTCCAAGTCAAAGGGAGGCGGCAGCAAGGAGACCTCCGAGGAGTACCTGCGTCGCCGCCGCACGACCGGGTCGTGCTCGTTCTACCCGTCCGAGTTCAAGGAGTGCGCAGAGCCGCGGTCGTGCTTCGACTGCCTCAACTTCCAAATCGAGGGCGAAAAGTTCGGATGCATGCTGACAGAGTACGGCCGCTGCGTGTCCGTCGACCGCAAGTACAACGCGTCCATGGACTTCCGCCACTTTAATGCGTCGAACGAAGTCGCAATCAAGATGTCTGGCGGGATCGACTTCGGCAGCAAGACCAACGACAAGAGCAGCGGCTCGTCGTCGTCGTCATCGTCGTCGTCTTATATGGTCTCGTTCCCTCCTCCAAAGGACGCGCGATATCAGTTCAGGGCAGAGAACGCGGAATACTGTTCGGCCAACGACGCCATGTGCAAACGGTGCCGCCGGACGGTGTTTGCGGATTTCATCGACGACCTCACAAACCACTCGCCGAGCGCCTATTGCCTTGGCGAGCGTGGGTGCGTGTGCATCGCCGTGTGCGAAGAACGACGAGACCGGCCGCCACCAAACGCAAAGGACTGCATCGCCAAGGCCTTGGCGGCACAAAACAAGCAGCCAGACAACAGTGGAGGCTTCAGCATCATCACAACTGCCCTCGCTGTCGTGGGAGCTATTGCTATTGTCGCCGTCATTGTGATGGCAGTGTTCAAGGTGCGGAAAAGCGCCATGTCGAGATACCGCGGAGGCAGCAGTGGAGATGGCAACGACTCCGGTCTAGAGAACACGGTCACGACACCAGATCAAGGATCGTCTCCATCGAGCACGGCAATGGTCACGATGACTTCGACCACTGCGGCCTCGAGGGTTCTGAACCTGTTTGGGTGGCAAACGATGCGCGAAGAACTGATCAACAAGGAGCACCTGCGACTCGCCGGCGTGGAGAATGTGTCCCCTGTGAAGCACTCTCATGTCCAGTTTCTAGGTATCGAGCCGTCTGCGCCGGAGATCGATCATGCTGTGCCGACCGCTCCAATGGCTGCAATGCCAGGCGTCATGCCCATGTCGATGGCATCGGCGCCGATGGTGTTCTCGGTCCGCGCGATGGCGAGCGCGCCGTCTGCGCCAGACTTCGATGACTTTGACGACTTCGACGACATGGATGGCATGGAGACATTATGAGACGGCACAGGCAGGGGGGAGCTGCAGATAATTTATTGTGGATCGGGTTCGCAAACTTCTGTACAGAGCGAGTTCCAGAGGAAAGCAGAGGATCCGCTCAACCGTTGAGCGCGCGGAGAACCTGCTTTCGAAAGAAGTGACGGCCGAGTCGCTCGCTGGACAGGAGCGTTGACCGAGTTTTGGGACGACGAGGGTGCTTGCAAACACGAGGAACTGGTGTCTATTTAACGCAGAGGAAGGAAAGGAGGAAGAAGTACGTGTGCGCCGAATTGAATGTGAGCAAATGTCAAAGCGTAGTAGCGTGGATTGCTGGCTAATAGCAAAGTAGGATGGCCGTATGTCGCTTCGAAGTTGTTTTTTCATCTTCCGGCCTTGAAGGAACATTGCGCAGTTTTTATGTGATCAAACTCCATTGCGTCCCGTGGCCTTCCTTCTGTGGTTTACAGCGCTTCCGTTACGTTGCTGATAGAACAATGGATCTGCCATCACGTGCACGAGTCACAGCCACACACACGAGCGCTGGATCGTCACACCCACGCCGCCTCCATTTCGTGCTGCGCCGCCTTACCACCCGCCCAAGTTGTGCAGATGGAAGAGGCAGCTTCTTAGCAATCGCGTCACTTGATCTCTTGCTTGCGTTCAGACGACATTCGAACAACCTATGCGACACCAGCAAAAGTCTGCGTAACTTGATATACGGGAGCCACTTTGGGTTCCGCTCAACAGCAACAAGGTCGCTTTCCCTATCTCGTTGGTCGATATTTTCTGCAATTTAATGTTTCACACCAACGCACTGTCGTGCGGCTTTTCTATGCATACGTTTTGCTCGCGTTCAGTATGGTTGCAACAGCGGAGGGGGGTGGATTTTTTGTGATCTTTAGCCAGTCACGTCAGTCAGGCTGTCTCTGACTTTACTCGGCTTGTTTTATAAACTCAGAGAGAACCCCCCACTCCCCGCGCCGCTCTGAACTATCATTTCCACACGCGCAGTGTCCAACTTCTCCGGCAGATCAGGCGCCGCGCGCGCTTCTGGAGCGGCGCACATCGCAACGCTTCCATCCACTCACGCAGCGCGCCATGACGTCCGGCGCCAAGTCGTCCGACGGCTCGCTGGCCGCGTCGTCGTCCTCTTCGTCTTCGTCCGGCGCCGCGTCGTTCAGCGGCAGCTCTTGGACGGCGCCGCTGTCATCGTCGTCTGCATCCGCGTCGTCGTCGTCTTCGTCGTCGTCGTACTCGTCGTACTCGTACGACCCCGAGACCGTTGGCAACGATCCCGGATGGACGAGGGACTTTCCGTGCGAGTTCTACCCGCCGGACGCCGACGGATGCGCCGAGTACCGCTCCTGTTACGATTGTCTGAACGAGGGCGTCGTGTACAAAGGCCGCGTATGTTAATACGTCAAGTCGGCTGTTGCTCTGTGGGTATACAGACAAGGGAGATGGGAGTTATAACATTTGCTGTTGTTTCTGTTGTTATTGCTGTGCAGGGCTGCTATATTAACCCGAACGGCCGGTGCCAAGCGCTCGCGACCGCGACGTTCGACACGACCAAGACGCTCGATTTCCGCAAGGGCAACGCGTCCAACAACGCGACGAGCGCGCACAGCAACCCGAACCAGGTGCCGTTGTACTTCCCGGCGGAGCCCAGCGTCAAATACTGCAATGCCACGGACCCGATCTGCAAGCACTGCAAGAAGCACGAGCTCGCGGACGCCATCGACAGCCAGTCGAACGCCACCAGCTCCAACTTCTGCTACGGCCGCAACAAGTGCGTCTGTGTCTCGGTCTGCGAATCGTCCATGCGTGTAGAACTTCTGGGTGGCTTGATGTGCAACGGCAGGTCGCAGTACGGGCCCGCGGGGTCGTCGAACCAAGCGAGCTCGCTCGAGAACAGCTCGTTGTTCAGCACCGACGCCAACATCACATGGATCGTCGGCGTGCCCATGGTCGGCGTGCTCGCAGCCGCGATATTCGTGTCTCGAAAAAGGAAACAGCGCCACCTCACGCAAGAGATCGACGACATCTTCAACTTTGAAGGCGGCGCACGCGCGTCGTCGAGCGTCCTCAGTAGCAATTCGAGCGAGTCCTTCAGCAGTAGCAGCAGTAGCGAAATGAGCAGCAGCATCGACGAGGACCCGCACCCGACGGCGGCGTCCGTGGCGATCGCAGACGCGACCATCAGTGGTGGTGGCGGCAGCGGCGGCCGGCAGCTCTCGCTCGTGGGCTGGCACGCGCTTCGGAACGAGCTCATCGGACGCGAACAGCAGATGCTTTCAGGTGGGCCAAGGGCTTTCTCAGCCGTCGGGTACGTCGAGTTCCTAGACACGTCCGCTTCGGCGCCTTCCGAGGACGACGACGACGGCGACGACAGCAGTGACGGTGACGGGGACAGCGATGCCCACGGACCGGCAGACGGCAGTGTTGGCAGCGCCTCAGTGTCCACGTCGTCCAGTCAGAACTCGGGGTCGAGGGCGACACGGAGAGGCCCGCGGCGACGAGACTCGCTGTTCGGCATTGACTTGAGCGACGACGAGGACGAAAGCGGTGTATTGTAGAAGGATTGCACGTTCGTGAACTAAGTATTGAGGTAGAGTAAATAAACGCAACACACAACGTCAAGGAGAGCTCGTCACTCTGTGGTGCTGCTGCCGATGGCGCTGCTGCTATTCGGCGCGACGATCCACGTGTTGACGATCACGACAAGCGCGAGCGCGCCCAGCAGCAACGCGATCGTGGACCATGCGTGGGCCCGTCTTAGTGGACTGCAACGCAGCATACGCTGGAGCTCTTTCTTCTGGCGAGGCAGGAATGGCAGCGCAAACACCGCCAGCAGCCGAACTCCGTAGCACACGAGCAGCGCGACCATGACGCGATGTCGCACGGCCGACGTATCCGATGCAGCGGCACGCAGACTGCTCCTCCGCGCATTGGCTCCGTCAGTCGCGCCGAAAGCTGTTTCCGCACTGTGCGTGCCACTGCTACTGTCGAAGGCGCTGCCGAGGACATTGGAGCCCGTTGTCGCGAGCAAGCGCATGACCGTGCCGATGGAAACGATCATCCCGAACGTTGCGCCTTCGCCGCCGCGCGGGGCGATCTCGATGGTCACCGCGGCCTCGATCACGACGATCATGCCGCGGATGAAGCCCCGGAGCGACTTGACCACGACGTACAGGTCGGGGCTTCGCGTCACGTCGAACGTCGCGAGCAGGAAACACGCGCACTGCGGCAGCACGAACACGCCGAACAGCGTTGACCCGAGCATCACGCGCCAGTTGCCGTTGATGCACAGCATCTGCCAGACGTACACGGCGAGGAAATACATGGCTTCGGCGAGCGTCTTGCCCGACGACTCCATCTTGAGCGACATGGCGCACCACGAGTCGAGCAGTTGGTGCGGGTAGTTGAGCGTGAACTCGGTGCAGAAGGTGAACGTGACGAGGAAGCGCACAATGCGCCACGTGGCCTCCTGCTGGAGCGTGGTCCAGACCATGGCCAAGTGGTCTTTGACCACGGCGACTGTACCTCGACGGCCGCTCCCTGCAGCTTCGTCCTGAACAGCTACGTCGATCTCGAATCGGCTCGCTCCGAGAACCGCCACGCCGTGCTCGTCGTCGCTCCAGTCGTCGTCGATCGCAAACACACTCGCGCGCTTCCCCTCGTGGCCCAACTTGCGCCGAACGGTTGCGCCTTGCTTGCCCTCGATTCTCTCCAGATACGGCGCGTCTTTGTCGTCTGAGTCCTGTTGCTGCCGCTCGTCGGCGTCGCCCGATCGCTCCTTGAAGAAACACAACAGTGCCGGGATCGGCACGAGCGCAAGCAGCACGAGAAATAGCACGACGCTGCGGAACGAGTACAGCGGCACAATCCCAAGCCGCGTGGTCCGGAAGATCACCACGCTCGTGACCAGCTGGCCGACCATTTCGAACCCAAACTGCGTCAGGAGAAAAGTCCCGGCCAAGTGGCCGCGCTCTCGTACCGGTTCGCGTCGCGACTGCTGGATGACGTAGATCTCGGCGACGATCACGCTCAGGATGCCGCCAAAGGCTGCGACCCCCAATAGGAACACGTACATGTTGACGGCGTTCGAGCGCTCGGCCTCGCCCAGCGTCGCGTCGTCGCGCTGGATGCGCAGGTCGTACTCGCGAACGTAGTTGACGATCGCCAGCGCGAACAGCGCGAGCGACGTGAGCACCCAGCCGAGGACCATGTACGACTTGCGGTGGCACCCGAAGATCGGGAACACATCCGAGCAAAAGCCCGCGACGAAGCTGCACGCCCAGGGCAGCGTGAGCAAGATCTGCGCGGCGTCGAGCTGTGCTTGCTGCAGTCGCAGCTCGGCTTTCATCACGGGCAGCAGTCCGCGCTTGAGCACGGACGCCAGCAGACTCGCAACCATGAGCGACACGAGCAATCCGATGTGCGCGGCGCTGAAGAGTGTGACGTTGGGCGGCGCGTCTTTCCTACGGCGCTGTCTGTGGCGCTCGGCTCGCGCATCGTCGTCGCTCGTGACACGGACCTGGACAGGGCTCAGTTCGACATGGATGGCTCCGCCAAACACGTCATCGGCGGTCGTCGTGCTTTTCACGTGGTAGTGCGCCGTCGTGCTGCTCGCAGGCGGGAGCCCGAGGTGCGGCGGAGCTCCACGCTCCGACCGGGCTGGCGAGTCTCGGGGGCCCACGCTTGTGGTCATGTCCGCTTGCTGGCGTCCACCGGACGTGTCGATCGGCGAATGAGCAACTCAACGCGCGCTCGTCGCGTTCATCGCGTTGGTGCACAGTATCATGGGGTGGGATGGGGCGTGGGTGCGCGGGATGCGCTCGAGCGATTGATTTCTTGCGGTCAACCAAAGCAATCATGCGTGCGCCTGGGATTTGCGCCATGTGGTCCGACAGCATGCTGCCAGTCACGAAAGCAATTGCGCGTACCGGTACACGATACCGGTACAAGATACCGGTACTACTACTTACTACTGCATCGATCCGCTTAAACGAGCGGCGACTTTATCCGGATGGTGACTTCAGCACTCCTTTCGCCAAGTAAACAAGAAGAGAGCGGCGACTGGAGGTGACGAATGCCGGTCCGGACGCCGATCTCGCTTTTGTATGACAGCGAGTGGTGTCGCAGAGCGAAATGGCAGCAGTCTGCGCCGTGATCACGAGCGCTGTTCAGTCGCATCTGCACACGAATGGCAAGGCGTTTTAGTAAAGAAACCGTCGGTGCATTGTGCGTGGCACTCACTCTGTAGTCGTTCGATCCCCCGACGCGGTCGCTGCCGCATAATAAAATAATAAAAGAGTGCACAATAGACTGGCGGTCGGTCCTGCGCGCGCAATGCGGCTGACGCGCACCCGCGTTGCGATCCTGCTCAGTGAGTGGGTCCTGATCCAGTCAGCGCCCTTATCCGCCTCTTGTCGTGCTTATGGCATCCTTCGGAGGATATGCAGTCGTTTTACAGAGGTTTCGTATCACCTCGAGAAGATGAGTGTATCTGGCATTCTCGTTAGTTGTACAGGTTTATGCACGATATCCGGACCGCTTTGCGTCCAGTTGCCCTTGTGTCTATGCAAACCTGTGTTGTTGTACCCCTATCTAACTCTATCTTTCACCAAATACAACTTCATCCTCGCTCAACTGTGCATATGATAGACCTCCAGCATATAATACCCACACCATGCTTCCAAGCAGCCACTCCAACGCGCTGGCTGCGCTCTGCCACGTCGCCATGTCGCACTCGCAGCGCATCCTCACTGCGCGGCAGCAGCACATGGCGATGTGCTTCTTCCATGCCAGCCGCATTCTTCAGTGCGCGTAGAAGCCGCCCACAACCGACCCTTCCGCCTGAGCAACGCCGCCTGCCTGTCTGCATGCGGCGAGACGCGCCGCGCATTCCAACTCTCCTGCACTGTTTCCATCGGCGCACAAGACGATGCGATGGCGCGCTGATGGCCGTCCTGGCGGCGTGTTGGTAATGGCCGTGGCCGCGCTTGTCCGATTCGGTGGGGCACAGGTGCCGCCGCTGCGTGCGCTGGCAGTGGCGTCGTGCAGCGAGATGTGCGCCGACGTGTTCGCGGCGCAGGGCGTGACGACCGGCGCGTGCGTCAACCTCAGCGACGGCGCCGAGCGTGTCGACACATGCAGAGAAACGCGCCAACTCGACGGCGTCGCGACGTGCGCGTCGTTCGCGAATGACACCGAGAGCGTCGCGCTGTGCATCACGCCCGTGACCGACGCGCACGCGTGGAACTTCCGCTTCACGGCGAACCCGGAGCTGCTCGCCGTGGTGCATGCGCAGAGCCGCGCGCCGCAGGTGATCACGCTGGATGCGGCGAGCGTCACGTCCATCCAGGACTTTGCCATGCCCACGGACGCGTGGCAGCTCGTGCTGCAGCCTGCGGATCCAAGTGAACAGCTGCAGATTGCGCTCAGCGCCGCGACGATCCAGCAATGGCAGAGTCTCGAGACGCTGTACGATTGGCTGCTTCACTGTCCAATTGCGTAGTGTGCGCATGCTTATCGCGTTTGTTGCTGTGTTGTGTGTGTGTTGTGTGTAGCGTGATCCAGAACATCGATCTCTCGGGCATCAGCGTCATGACGGCATTCCCCGAGCTCACCGCTCTGTTCGTGCCTTTGCACGGGAGCTGCAAGTGGATCTCAAGCGGCGACTAACCTCGTGTTTGCGAATGTGTGTGCAGGACGCTGACGGGCGTGTCGATATCCTCGTGGCCGCTGATGACGACGGCGTCTCTCACGCAATTGTACGATGCGCTGAGTTTTGCTTCATCACACGCATTGGCAGGTTGGAATGCGCGTAACTGACATGTGTCTTGCTTTTGCGAATAGAGACCTGTCAAACAATCGAATAGCTATGCTGCCCGCCAGTTCGCTCCCGCTGAACCTCGAGACCTTGTAAGCGAGTGCATAAAGCACCGACTTGTTCCGCACACGCACGTGACGACCTCTGCTCGTTCTTTCACAGAAACCTCACGAACAACCAGTTGGCGCGATTCCCGGCCGACATTCGCTCGATGAACTACCTGACGGTCTTGTGCGTTGCTCGTTGGAGTTTCTATGGTTGCTCTCGGGCGGCGGTGCGTCAAAGACCCACACTCACTAACCGCATTGTGTGGTATATCGCCAGGTCGCTGTCGTGCAACAATCTCTCGAGCCTCGCGTCCTTCCCGATGCTGCTGACACTGAAAGAACTGTTCGTGGCAGCTCCTTTCTCTTTGTCTGCTTGAATATGCGTCCCAATGTGTGTGCATTTTGCCAACTAAAGGACCGGTTTGTGTGACACTCAGGTACTTGGCGTCCAATGCGCTCTCGACGGTTCCAGTCGGTCTGACTGCGCTCCCAGCGATCAAGATCTTGTGCGTGCAATGGATCGTCATGGATCTCCTCCTTAGCTCATGTGCACGCGTTTACACACACTCACTGTTCATGTTCTACCGTTTTAAACAAGCAAGGGACCTGTCTGGGAACACGCAGCTGACGATCCCATCCAACACGATTCCAGCGTCGCTCCAGGACTTGTACGCGCTGCTCAACGCTGCTTTCCGGTGCAATTTTCATTGTCTCTCACGAAACCACTGCGTGCTTTCGTTTTGCTCAGGCTGCTGCGAGACTGTGGCGTCGTGCTGATCCCAGCCGAGTTCCGCGGCGACAAAACGTGGCGATTCATGTGCGAGAGTCGCTTGGTTCCCATTGCATTGCACGCTGAGAGGTCTGACGACCGAGTTGTGGCTTTGTGCGCGTCCTGCATCACATGTAGAGATCTCAGCGACAACCCGATCAAATCGTCCGAGTTGACGACAGTAAAGTTCCGGACCAGCAGTCTGTATGTGCGATGTTTATGAGCTGCCCAGTCCTGGAGAGGGATTTTTTTTCTCATCGGATGTCGAATCTCGTGCTGTTGCTGTTGTTCAGGCTACTGGAAAACATATTTATGAGCGCAATCCCAGCGATCGCGCGCAATTGGACCGTCACGTCGACGTTGTACGTTTGCGCGCACCCGTGGATTCTCCGTCTTCGTTTCCACAGCATGACAAGTGCATATGGATGGCTCTTGTTGTGCTTTAGATCTCTCTCAAGAAACTCTTTTCGGAGTATCGATGCAACAAGTCTCCCGCCAAACATCACCGAACTGTACGTGCCTTTGACAAACGGCAGCAACTCTTCAATCAATTGACAACGCATAGGCTGCAGGAGCTGACGTTTTCTTCGTACTGCTCTGTGGATGTGCAGGCACCTGGAGGCAAGCGGCTTGGTCACGTCGCCAACGAATTTGCGATCACTGACGCAGCTCCGAGTTCTGTACGTGACCAATTCGAGGATATGTTTTCCTGGCCTGCACTGCAGCTCTTGAAGGAAAGCGATCGAACTTACACAATCCATTGCTTGCATGCACATTATGTAGATCGCTCTCACACAACGCGATCCAAGCCATACCGCAGTCTTCCTTACCCAAGGAGCTCGTGGAGTTGTACGTGCTGCTGCTGACGCCTTTGCTGCACGTGGACGCCTCTGCTCATTATTATGTGCGCGCATGTGCTTGTTGTTATAGACGCCTTGCCAACTGCTCGCTGGCCGATATGCCGAGCGATATCAACGCCATGAGTTCGTCCTTGCGAACACTGTACGTGAACTCGCAGTGTCTCGTTTGATTTGCGTGAATATCCGCATGTCTAATGTGAAAATGATCTGTTTTTGATTTTTTTTTTTCTCCTGCAGTGACTTGAGTTTCAATGGCATTAGTAGTATTAACGTGCTGAGTTTTGCGCAGCTCAATAAATTGTACGCCATGCTGACCGTGCTGGCTGCGATGATACGGCATGACGTCTCACATCTGTGTCGTCTGTGCATCCCCAGGTACCTGCAGAACAACTCGTTGACGGCATTTCCAACTGAGATCTTCAACCTGACGAGACTCTCCACGCTGTAAGTTCCCACTGCATCCTCGCCCTTTTTCATCCGTCACTGCGGGTGTGGAAAAGTGTCAGCGTTCTAATGCTTTTGAGGCCGCTAGGGATCTGAGAGGCAACGAGATCCGCAACCTCTCGTTCACACAAGAGCAAGTGGCGTTTCTCTCCACCCAGCTGCAGATACTCTCGATCGACGCCACCGCGTTTTCCAACAACTGCCAAGACAAAGTGGTGTTGCGCGGCACGTACTCGATTTGCTTACAAGACTCGATTGGTGACAGCGACGACGACGTGCCGACCTCGAGCGCAGACGACGACGTATCCAACACGAAGCTGGCCACAGCGCTCATTATTTTCGCAGTTGCCCTCGTCGTCGCGTCTTTCGTTGGGGGGCGCAGGTTCGCCCAGCGGCGGCACCGTCACCGGTTCAACGACGGTCTGAATGCATCGAGACATGGCGCGACGCTGGATTCGACCGATGACGATTCGCTGCAGCAGTGGCGCATCAACGCCGAAGACCTACTGCCGATCAAACGACTCGCGACGCGTCCGTATGGAACCGTGTGGCTCGCGAGCTTCTACTCCGAAACGGTACTTGTGAAGCGCATCAACCAGAAGCGAATCAGTGCGAACGCGCAGCTGGATTTCATCCGGAAGATCACGATGCTCGGGAAGCTGGAGCACCCGAATATCATTCGTCTCGTTGGAGTCGCGTGGGCGACCGAGGTGGATGTGCAGATGGCGCTCGAGTACATGAGCACGGGCAACCTTCGGCGCTACCTCGCGCTCACAAAGGGCGATCCCGTGGCACGGGAGTGGAATAGTCGCAAGCTGTCGATGGCGCTGAACGTGGCGCATGCGCTCGTGTACCTCCACTCGCGACGTCCGCAAGTGCTGCATCGAGATCTGCGATCGCGGAGCGTGCTGCTCGACGCAGAGCTGATGGCCAAGGTGTCGGGCTTTGGCCTCCGCAACTACAAGTCCGATATCCGCGCCACAAACACCCGAATGACGTCGACTCCGACTCGTGCCTCGTCTGTCAACAGCAGCAATCGATGCATTGCTCCAGAGGTGCTTGCAGGAGAATCCGAGTACACCGACGCGGCCGACATGTACGCGTTTGGGATCATCCTGTCCGAGTTGGATACCCATGAGCTCCCGTTTTCGGACGTGAAGCTCTCGAACGGCAACCCGCTCGACGAACAGTCGTTGCTCGAGCTCTTGACCGCCGGAGCGCTGCAGCCGACGATTTCGGCGCAGTGTCCCCCGGACGTCGCCGCGCTGATCCTCGAATGTTTGTCGCTTCTGCCGGAGCACCGACCGAGTGCCGTCGAAGTCGTGGGGCGGCTGCAGTCGACGATGGACTATCTGCTGCGGCTGAGCGAGATCAGCGAGGACATCTTGTCGTCGCAGGAGCGAATGGACTCGTTCCTGGGGATTGACACGCGGCGCAGCAACCGGCCGAAGTCGAGCTCCAAGTACAGTTTCCGCCAGCTCAACTTTTCGAGTGAGAAGCTCGAGCCGCCACGCCACATTTTAAGTATAAGCAGCAGCAACTAATCGAACCCCTATTTATTGGAAACGCCCTGTCTGCATCTGTAGCCATCTCAAAAACGTACCGCACAGAGGATTCGCACGAGTCCTTTTTTGTCATTGGCCAAAATAGGAGTGCGTCTTCATGTACCAGCATGCCACGGGTCAGAAACGAACGATAGGCGAGCTGCCTGCGGCCAGCGTCACGCCCGACGGCGCCCACGAAGCACTAGGAGCATAGCTGGCGTGCGAGCATTAGGTCAACGTGATATAAAAACATGTTGGCTTGACCCAGAAACGCCATGGGCAACAGCTGACCCTCACTCAGCGCCAGGTTCACTACTTCAGTACATTGTTGTATGCTCGTTGATATTATAAATGATATATGTTCCGCTTTTTTTATCAGAGCGGATTGGCTATCTAATGTTGTGAAAATATCGTTGATTCGAATTCGACGAGCAAAACCCATCGAATAGGCGGTCGCCACTGCCACGCGCGCGCTCCACTCTCCAGCACTCGCTGCTCTCTGTTCAGCATGGCCGCGCGGGACCCGTCGACCGAAGCGGACTTCCCGTACCGGACCATGTCGGACGCCGACGAGACGCCGCATCTGCGGCGCCGCGGGCCCTCAGCCACGAGCTTCGTCGCGGACGCCACGCCTCCCGCGACGCCCAGCGCCAGTCAGCCGCCACCGCTGAGCGCTGCGCTGGACGAGGCGTCGGATGCGACGTCGTTGCCACCACCGCCGCCAGCCAAGAGCATTCCGTCGACGATGAAGGTCCTGAGCAACAGCTCGTCGGACGACTGGGCCGCGGAGGAGCAGACGCGACAGGATGTGAAGGCGTCGCGCACCTCTGGAGCCGAGCTGTTTCGGCGCAAAAGCGCACGCGCGACGACTGTCCATCACTATCAGCAGGAGCGCCACATCGGGATCCAGGACGCTAGCAAGCAACACGACGGCTCAGGCGCAAGGCTGTCTCAAGAGCGGAAGATGCTGGGGGCGACCCAACCGTCTGCGAATCTGCACGGGAAGGATCTGCGCAGGTTCCTGTCGATCGGATCCATCGGGCCGATCGCGAGGCACTCGAACTCGGTCGGCTGGTCCGACACGGTCGCGAGCGAAATGGAGGAGATGGACCACATGTCGCTCATGGACCCGTACTACGACCTCACGCGGTCTAAGCTGACGAAACTCTTCTCGTTCTTCCATCCAGACGGTACGTCCCTGAGGCATCTTGGTCCTAGGTTCTACTCCTAAGTGTCTACTGATTGTCTTGGTGCGGCTCCTACGTAGCGGATGGCATGGTGGATTACGATGGCTTCCGTTGCGGCATGGAGGCCATGGGGATCGTGTGCGCCAACGGCGAGGAGTTCGACAGTTTCATCGAGAAAGTGGACGAAGACCACAGCGGCGGCATCTCGTTCGACGAGTTCCAGCACACGATCCAGGAAATCAAGCTCGCGCAGCTCTTCAGCGAGACTTTCGTTCGAGAGATGGGGCTCGAACCATCGCCAAACGTCCCGCCCGCGATCGTGGGGTGCATCGAGTACTCCCCGGATCGCATCCGAAGCGTGTACCCGGTACAGAATATCGAAAAGTTCATTTACTCGAAGAAGCCCGCGTGGGCCACGGTGCGCTGGATCAACGTCGAAGTGTGCGACCCATTGATCGTTCGCAGACTCTCGGTGCGCTACTGTCTGCATCCATTGGCGGTGGAAGACGCGCTCGATATCGATCGCGAGCGGCCCAAGTACGAAAAGTACGAAGAGCACTCGTCGCTGATCCTTCAGACGGTTCACGCGATGGATCTCAATAAGCTCAAGGCGTACCAGCGCATGTATCGCGCGTCGCTGTACACCAAGGACGACATGCCGTCCGTATTCGACAAAATGGACAAAAAGGAGCTCGCTGAGAGACTGAAGGAACTGCAGATCGGTCGTGTCATGACCAAGCCCGAGCAGCTCAGCGTGTACATGCTCCGGGACGTGCTCATCAGTGTGCAGGAGACAACGAGCACGCTGTGGCCGATCGTGAAGTCGCGCTTGGACACCTCGTACTCGAAGGTCCGTCAGCACAGCACGCCGTTTCTCGTGTACACGATCGTGGATTCGTGTGTCGACGAGCTCACGCCGATCGCGCACACGTTTGGGGCGAAGCTCGTCATGCTCGACCAACTGCTGCACCTGGACCCGCGGTCGTTCGACGTCATTCAACTGCAAAACGCGGCCAAGCAGATCGAAGGCTTGAAGCGCCTGTGCAGGCCGCTGAACGAGGTGATCGTGCAGCTGTGCGAGTCGAACGACTTCACGGGCGAGATTCTCCGGTACTTTCGGGATGTGCAGGACCACATCGCGATCGTGGACGAGGACTGCGACAAGCACTTGGACACGTGCAAGAGCTTGGTCGAGGAGCTGCACAACATCCGCGCAGCGCAGCAGAGCGACGTGAGTTACATCCTGGCGCTCGTGGCCGCGATTTTCCTGCCGGCGCAGTTCCTCACGGGGCTCTACGGCATGAACTTTGAAAACATGCCCGAGCTGCGCTACCACTACGGCTACTACGTCTGGTGGACAGCGGTGGTCGCGATCGCTCTGCTCACGTTCGCGTTCTTCCGGTTCTACAAAAAGTGGATCTGATAGAGAGATAAGGAGGCTAACGCGAAGTAGACAACAACTCGGAGCAAAAAGGCCAACGTGACGTGTCATCTGGATGAAGCGGCCATCCTGCCGTGTCGCACGCAAAACCGCACTGCGCAATCGCGTCAGCCATCTGACCACCTAAAGATCCATCTCTGGCGTGTATACTATCTTCGAGATCAACTGGTTGAATGAAGGATTAGTACCATGCGGATGTGGACTGCGGCCCCCGGAAATTCAATGCGACACCTGCTCATGCGGCGTGCTGCACTGCAAGTGTGACAGGTGCTCGCTCGTTTAGGTCCGCAGCCATCAGGAGTGAAGGTCGATGTCGATGGGGTAGGGTTCGCACGTGCAACTTCGCTCGATCGACGCTGCTTTCGTCGGGTAACGCGATCAACTGTCTCTCTATCGATGTCATTGAACCCTCCGAATAGCGTTCCTTTTGCCATAAAACACAAGCCAACTGGTATGGTTCGATATGCGGTCATGATTACCTAGTGCCAGTAAAGTCAGGTCTACAGTACGCGTACAGAAGGGGTGCGTGCGTGCATAGCGTGGTCCAGTTGTGACCACTGCGCAGTGTACACCCTGATCGAGCAACATTTCGCACCAAAAAGGGGTTCTCCACCGTCTTCCATTGCTAAATCACGGTAGCATCTGCACACTTCACTTCGGTGTCTGTGCTGCCCACAGTATCCATTTTGGTGGTGCTTTCCACCGCGTTTTGTCACTTTGACGCTTTCCCGCCCATTGCACGTATTGCGCTCTCTCGCCATCGGTTCGAGCAGGGGCGCCACTCACTGCTCGCTGGCGGATGCTCATTCTGCAATTCGCGTTCCAGCTGCCAAGTCGCCCCCTCCCTTCTTCAGCCGCTCCCGATGCGCGCCGCTCTCAGTCTCTCTCGCCGCCTCGCCCGCCCGTCCGCGCTCTCGGCGGGCCGTCGCCTGCGCTCCACGGCGGCCGCGCCAGCCTCGCTTGCCGCGTCCTGGGACCGGCCCTTCCCATCGCTTTTGGTACGTGAATGCTGCGCGTTTGTTTCCTGTGTTTTATATCTGCACACTGGTTAGCTGACATTGCGGATTGGGCGTAGATCTCGGAGGACCATGTGTCAGCGCAAGGTTCGTTTGCCGAAGCGCAAGCCAACTACTTGCAGCCAGACATGCAAGTCGTGAAGGAACTGGACGCGCTCTTGCACGAAAAGAAAATGGGCATTGTCGCGCACTTCTACATGGACCCGGAGCTGCAAGGTATCTTGTCGTCCTTGAAGTGGGAGCACACGTTTATCGCGGACTCGCTCGCCATGGGTGAAGCCGCTGCCAAGATGGCGAAGAAAGGCATCCAATCCGTTGCCGTGCTTGGTGTGGATTTCATGTCGGAAAGCGTGCGCGCCAATTTGGACTCGAATGGTTTTGAACATATCCCAGTGTACCGTCTCGCCGAGCAGAAGATTGGATGCAGTTTGGCCGAATCCGCCGAGAGACAAGCGTACATTGCGTACCTGCAGAAGGCATCGAAGACTCCAAACAGCTTGCACATTGTGTACATCAACACGTCGTTGAGAAGCAAGGCGTATGCGCATGATTTGGTGCCTACGATCACGTGCACGTCGTCGAATGTCGTGCAAACCGTGTTGCAAGCGTTTGTGCAGGTGCCAGATATCACGATCTGGTACGGTCCAGATACGTACATGGGCGAAAACCTAGAGCAGATGTTCCAGCAGATTGGCCAGCTTCCGGATGAAAAGATCCGCCAAATTCACCCCCAGCACAACCAAAAGACGTAAGTTTTTTGTTCGTTTTCCTGGCATTGCACCGTTATGACAATGTGCCCAGACTGGCTTTTCGTTTTCTTTTTCTCTCAACACAGAATTGCGCAATTATTGACGCGCTTCGAGTACTTCAAGGAAGGCAACTGCGTTGTGCATCACATGTTTGGCGACAAGGTCACGAACCGCGTCCGCGAGGAGTACTCTGACGCTTTCCACACTGCCCACTTTGAGGTACCTGGCGAAATGTTCACGCTTGCTATGGAAGCCCAGAACGAGGGCCGTGGTGTCGTTGGCTCGACGTCCAACATCTTGAACTTTATTAAGGACAAGACGCGTGAAGCTGTGAAGAAAGAGTCGACGGAGAAGCTCAGCTTTGTGCTCGGCACGGAAGTCGGTATGGTCACTGCAATCGTGCGTGGCGTCCAAGATACGTTGCGCTCGCAACCTGGCTCCAAAAAACCGGAAGTTGAGATCATTTTCCCAGTTTCGGCCGACGCCGTCGCAACCGAAGGCGAAGAGCTCGTACCTGGCGTTGCTGGTGGAGAAGGCTGTTCGACTGCGGGTGGCTGCGCAACGTGCCCATTTATGAAGATGAACGACATTGACGCGTTGTTCAATGTTGTCGAAGGTGTCTCGGCCAACGCCAGGGCCGTAGACCCTTTGGCGAACTTTTACCCGCAAAAGTACAGCGAGCTCATCGCGGGCAAGACGATCTCCGACATTGGCGTGCAGCCGATTTTGCACATGAAGGCTTTTATGGAAGGCGGCAAGCTCTCGGACGCCTTGGTGAAGGATATCCAGACGCGAACACCAGGTGCGGGGTGCCCAGAAGCCAAGCACTAAGTCAAGGAACGATACGATATAGAGAGGTGCAAATGTGAGTAAAGTTTTCTATATATAACTGGTTGCGCATACTTGAGCTGTTCTATTCTGGACGAAGCGAGGAGCGGCCATTTCTCACGGATCACTCGCCGCAGCTTCCGTTACGCTTGCGCTGCGAATTTATCTCCAGTGGTGTTGCTTTAGGCGGCCGATTCGCTCAATTTACGCGCGCCATCTTGGTCGTACGAAGCGCGCACAGACAGGATGGAGGACAAAAAGGCGTCGGCCGATAGCAAGGGAGCCGCGGAGCAGACTGCCCCGTCGACTGGGTAGGAACTGCGTTCGTGCGTCTCCGTGTGCTCACTTCTCCTCGCGCTCCTGTTTTTTTTCAAACTGCAGCCCCCCTTGTGTGAAAGCGCCGCCCAAGACGAGCCCTCCAGACGCCAAGGCGGGCGATGAAAAGGTATTTTCCATGGCCAAAAGCTGGCGCTGTTAGTTTCTCCAACTTGCTGTGCTCGGAAACTAACGTAGAAACATGCACTTGATGAACAGGATGGTGAGGAGAAAAAAAAGTCGAAGGAGGCGTTGCCACCGCCCTCCAACCCTCCTCCGCAGGGCGCGAACTCGAACGCAGCGGCGGCCTTCCGTGCGAAATCGTCCTTGCCGCCACCGAGTGGGCCGCCTCCAAATGGAGGTGTGGTGCTGAGTGCGTCCGTAGCAAAGATTCGCGGTGCGGCACGCCCATCGTCTGCCAGCCCTCCACCATCCGGAGCAGCACTCGCAAAACCAGTGGGAGCGCCTCCGAGTACGAAGCCACCGCCGACGAAAGCCCCACCAAGTTCAGCTCCACCGCCAAAAGCTGAAGCCAAGCCCAGTGTTGTTGAAGATGGAGCCAAGCCCAATGAGGCAAAGGTTGGTGCGCCACCAGCAATGTCGAGAGAGAAGGCGGCACCAGCGACACCACGAGCATCTGAAGGCGGAGGAGAGGCCAAGCCAAAGCGGCCATCGACTTCGGGTGGAGGGGCCAAGCAGGCAGCGGCACCGCCTGTCGATATCCTTGGAGACAGCTCTCCCATTCTTGCGAGTAACAACGCTCCAGTGGCTGAACTCAGCGTGCCGTTATCCGCCAAAGCCGCAGGTTTCGCAGCCGCAACAGCAATCGATGCCTCCGCGACCGAGCACATCGGCGGGGACAATGGGCTCGGACGCTGCTTCGTTTAAGCCGACCATCGTGAAGAAAAGCACCATGGAGGTGCTGAATGATACGAACGCGGCACTTTCGGCTCGAAGTCGCAACATTGACGAGTACTTGGCCAAGACCGCGCCAAGCGCCGCTGCTGCTGCTAATAGCGCCGGTGGGCATGAGGACAAAACGACACCGAAACCCATTCGCGCTGTGCCATTCAGCGGTTCGTCGCGCCCAAATGTCCCCGACGAAGAAGTGATCCTCGTCAAGAAGCAGGAGTCCAAGAAAGTGGAAAATGTAGATAGCGGCGACTCGGGAGGTGAGAGTAAGGCTGTGGCTGCCAAAGCTGCATCTATGTTGAACCATCACCATAACTTTGACGACTCGCTGGACGACGTGGAAGAGATTCCGTTCCTCGAGGAAGCAAAACCCGAGCCAAAGCAGCACCTCGACGCGAAGAAAACACCTGCAGGTCATGGCAGTGAAGATGATCCGACCATTGAAATCGAGAGTAAGCACGCAGCGCCTAAGCCCAGCAGCTCGAGGGGTCTGGGCACAGGTAGTAATAGCTCGTCGCTGCCGCACCAACACAGCGACTCAAAAGAACACAAAACTGTCAGCAGCAACAACAAGGATGAAGACGACGACGAGAGCTTGCTTACGAATCGAAGAAAAGAGAACAGCCAAGAGGACATTTATGACGAGCTACAGAACTCAAGCGATCGTCGCCGCGACTCGACGACGAAACGAGTGAATCGTCACCTCGTGACGCCAGCGCTGCTTTATCGTCCCACAGCATGCGGGATGAAAGCCACGATGACGACGGCGCCAAAGACGCGAGCAGCAGCAGCGGCCATCGCGACCGATCACGGGAGGAACGCAAGGACAGGCGACGAAGCAAGCATGAAGACGAGACCAAGAAGATCCAAGCCCAAGTACGCTTCGGTCTTGCTGTTAATAGTCATATGCCTACTCATCGACACTTTTGCTCTCGTGTTATTGTGTCGTGTCTAGTTTTTTAACCCCAAAAGCGTGCCGCACGTGCCCGATCACTTGTTGGATTTTGTGAAGCGGCCGCTCGAGTGCGGTCGGGGTTTCATCATGAAGTGTTTCATCGAGCGCAATGACAGCGGGCCAAATAAATTGTCACCGATCTACACGCTGCTGCTCGAAGCGAATAGTTCAAGTGGACGTCCGATCGTGTACGCGCGCAAGAAAGCGGCAAGCCGAATCGCGTCCCATTACGTCATATCCATGAACAAGTGCGTGTTGTGACTGTTGTCGCAGGACAAAACATGTATTGAGTCTCACTGACCAGTTGCATTGACTGCTACCTCAGGGACGACCTGTTTCTTTCGCGCGTGATGCGCAGCCACCAGTACATCGGCAAGTTGCGGTCATCGACAAGCATGATGGACTACTGTCTGCACGGCTAGGGAGACAACCCTGAGGACCTTGATTCGGACTGTGAGGTCGATGACGAATTGCGAAAGAGCATCCGCGCCGAACTCGCCGTCATTCGCTTTCACAACTCGAAAAAGGTACGCGAATACACATATTTGAATGTGCGCTTTCGTGGTTTCTCATATCCACGCATCGATGTTCCGTTCTTGTGGCACATAGCAGCAATATGCGCGCAAAATGGAGGTCGTGATCCCGTCGATCGTGGAGAACGGCACGTCGTACCTGGACTGGCGTCCCATTTCGCGGGATCAGATGATGGAGGAACATGTCCGGGCCATCTGTGCTGCAGTACGTTGTCTAAATGCAAACGAACCTATTTGCCGCGCTTCTGAAAGAGGAAGAGAAAGGCATTGGCTGACGCGTATGCATACCTCAGGGCGGCCAAAACGTGCTGGACACATCCAACTTTGTGTTTATGCACAAGCGCGAGACCAAATACGACCCACTGTCTTCGTGCATCGTGGACTTCCGCAGCCGTGCAACGTGCGTGTCAGTGAAGAACTTCCAGCTGGTGCACTCGGAGCCCACGAACGAGCAGATGAAGGACAAGTACAAGAAGCTGCACCCGGAGTTCGTGTACGAGGACCAGGGCACTGTGTCGCTCCCGCAGGAGCATGTGCTGCTGCAGCTCGGCAAGGTGGGCAAGGACTGCTTCAACATGGACTTCCGGTACCCGCTGTCCACGCTCCAGGCCTTCGCCATTTGCCTCAGTCGCTTCGACACCAAGCAGCGGTGAGTGCCAATGAATCCGCGGCGGCTTGATCGGCAGCTACCAAACTAGAGCCCAAAGTGTACCCATTTATCAATTAAGAGAGAGAAACCGTTCCTCAGACTCCGATGTTCATGCGATATCAAATTAAGCATTCTATAAACAAAAAAGCCAAAGAGAGTGGTCTTGATGCAACAGGTGTTTGCGGAGGGATTGCGCAACAAAACATGATGGGGAACCCTACGAAACAGCATACAAAGAGCCATGGATCACGCAGCTGGCGGTGCGTCTCCTACCAAAGCCAAGCCTTTCTAAAACCTCCCAAACAGACTAGTCCAATCAGACCACGTCTTGTCTTGCAGAGCTTTCTGTGCACGCGACGATCTCCGATGCGTCCCGTCCGAGGCGCGAATGCAGCGCGCCGTTGATGAGTGTAGACGCGCGAGACGCAGCGCGCGGTCCCCATTCCCCAGTTGGCCGCGTCGCGCGCAAGTCCCTCCCTCCCGTTCGCACCACTGCATTCCTGCGGCTTCCGATGGCGGTGCAAGAGAAGTCGCCGCTGCTCAAGCCCGAGCCGGCCAAGGCGCCGCGCGGCAAGGAGCCCGACGTGGACATCCGCGCCGAGTTCCTCTCGCTCACGTCCATGGCGCTGCAAGTGAGTCTGTCGACGTTCGCTCGCCTCGCGCTCACGTCCGTCGACTACGCGTTTCTCGGCCACCTGGGCACGAAGGAGCTCGCGGCCGCGTCGCTCTCATCGGTCTGGACGAGTGTGCCGCTCATGGGCGTCTGGGCGGGTGCCGGTGCGCTGACCACGCTGTGCGGCCAGGCGTGGGGCGCCAAGAACTACGAGCTCACGGGCGTGTGGCTGCAGATGGGCATCGTCGTGTGCTCGATCTTCGTCATCCCCGTGTTCATCTGGTACTGGTGCGTCGAGTACGCGCTGACGCTGTCGACGGACGACCCGGAGGTGATCCGCCTCGGCGGCCGCTTCGCGCGCATCATCTCGTTTGCGTCCTGGCCGGCGGTCGCGTACGCGTGCGTGCGGCTGTACTTCCAGTCCATGGGCATCATGGCGCCCACGACGATTGTCGGCGCGCTCTCGATCGGCGTCGCGATCATGGCCAACTACTTCCTGATCTACGGCGGCTTCGGATGGGGCGGTCTCGGATTCGACGGCTCGCCACTCGCGACTGTCATCGCGTCGTGGTTCCAGCCGATCGCGCTCGTGTCGTACTGCGTCTTGTACAAGAAGATGCACCTGCGCGCGTGGGGCGGCTGGGATCTCACTGCGTTCACGCCCGACCGCCTCAAGACGTATGCGAACATCGCTGGCTTCATCGCCGCGAATAGCATGATCTCGAATCTAGCGAGTTCGTCGTTGTCGCTGATTGCTGCGAAGCTCGGCTCCGATATCATCGCCGCCAATGCTGTGATCACTGGTCTGTGGCGATTGCTGTGGGCGCTGTTTTGGGGCTTTGGCTGTGCAACGCAGATCCGCGTCGCCAACTGCCTCGGCGCGAATCGTCCGCGCGCGGCGAAGGCGCTCGCGAAGCTCGGCTTTGGCTGCACGATCGCGTGCGTGGCGATGCTCGCGACGATTACGCTCTCGCTGCGCGAGAAGCTCTTCCAGCTGTACACGACCGACGACGACCTGCTGCGCCTGTGCATGCTCGTGCAACCGATCTTCATCACCGGGTACATGATCGAGTCGATCGAGATGCTGACGTCGGGCGTGCTGACCGCGATGGGTCGCGTGCGCGTCATCGCGTGGACGAGTACGTTCTCGACGTGGTGCATCGAACTGCCCATGGCGTACATTGGCGGCATCGTGCTCGGCTACGGGTTCCCGGCGCTGTGGTACTCGATTTGCACGATGGAAGTCGTGAAGCTCGTGGTATACCTGATCACGCTGTCGCGCACCGATTGGAGCGAGATGGCGCGGACCGCCGTGGAGAACATGGAGGTCACGGACGAGACCACGGGCGAGCTCGAGGACGAGGCGTTCAGCTTTGCGCTCTCGGAGGGCGGCAATGCGCCACTGGGCTACAACACGGTGCCGCTGTCGCCGCTGACCCCGATCCCGACGCCGTCGAGCATCTCGTCCAAGCAGTGGGGGGACGACGTCGAGGACGGCAGCGGCCTCCACATCCGTCGCTCGCGACGCACGGGATCCACCAGCGGACTGTAGCGCGGCGGTATCCGCCTTTATATTTGTACTGTATGAGCGATTAATCCAGCGCCTGCATGCGTTTCCAACGTGAACGTGGCCAGCATAAGCAGCGGCTGGGACACGAATCAAATCGCATCAATCAGGTGGGGCAGTGCATGCGCAGTCTGTCTCAGTCGCGGTGTCATCATTAGGTTAGCGAGTCTATGACTACTGAGAGGTGTTTTACAGGGTTGAACGCAGTGCGATGACAAGCGAGGACATTCAACTATTTTGTTCTACAGATACTAGTCGGAGCTCAACGCTGCCTGTTCTCTGTGTGCTCGGCTACATTACTTTAAAGAGACCATCTGATCCCGCATTCGCAAAAAAAAAAGACCCTGTAACAATTGATTCTCGTCAGGGAGGAAGGACCCTGAAATTAGCGAATCAGGTTGCACGATTGCTGCTCCCTTCCTCTTTTGTGTGTGGCGCGCGGCCAGCGTTCGCGCCGTACACGTACAGTGGGAGTTCTTGGAATTTATTGTTGAACAGTATGGACGTTAAACCTTTTATTTTATTTTTGCACGGCGACTAAAAATAAAGACTGGTCGATTACCTGTATTGCATGGTTCCATCAGAGAGTGATGGTCGCCGTTGCACATTGATGCGCAATACGTGGTGGTGGTCACGCGCGACGAGCAGCTCTTTGCAGTCGGCCCCGTCCACCCACGCGCAGCTCCAGGTCCATCTCTCTCTCGTTCTTGTTCCGCCACTCCACTCTCGCACGCTGTTCCGTTCCCAGTTGCTCATTCCCGTAAACGAACGCCAGCCAGCAAGACCCTCAATTCCCAGACCGCGCGGCATGGCAGGACAGGAAAAGTCGCCACTGCTCTCGGGCAGCAAGCGCGACGGTGACCGCGCCGCGCTGCTCGGCAAGAAGAAGACGCGCGAGCCGGAGGTCGACATCAAGCACGAATTCCTCTCGCTCACGTCCATGGCGTTCCAAGTGAGTCTCTCGACCTTTGCGCGTATCGCGCTCACGTCGATCGACGGCGCGTTCTTGGGCCACTTGGGCACGAACGCGCTCGCCGCGTCGTCGCTGGCGTCCATTTGGACGAGCGTGCCGCTCACGGGTGTCTGGGCCGGCGCGTCGGCGCTCATCACGCTGTGCGGCCAAGCATGGGGCGCCAAGAACGGCAATCTCGCGGGGATCTGGCTGCAAATGGGGCTCGTCATCACGAGCATCCTCATGGTTCCTGTGTTCATCTGGTACTGGTGCGTTGGCATTGCGCTCGAAAGCTCGACGAGCGACGCCGAAGTCGTGGCGCTCGGCGTGCGCTTCGCTCGCATCCTGTCGTTCTCCATCTGGCCGTCGCTGATATACGCGTGCGTGCGATTGTACTTCCAGTCGATGGGCATCATGGCGCCCACGACGATTGTCGGCGCGCTCTCGATTGGCGTGGCGGTTGCTGCCAACTACTACTTTATCTACGGTGGCTTCGGGTGGAGCGGCCTGGGCTTCGACGGCTCGCCGCTCGCAACAGTCGTCGCATCGTGGTTCCAACCGATCGCACTCATCTCGTACTGCATCGTGTACAAGAAGATGCACCTGCAAGCGTGGGGCGGCTGGGACTGGAACGCGTTCATGCCCGAGCGCATCACGACCTTCCTCAGCATCGCTGGCCCGATCGCCAGCAACAGTCTCGTGTCGAGTCTCGCCAACTCGGCGCTGTCGCTTGTCGCGGCCAAGCTCGGATCGGACATCATCGCTGCGAATGCCGTCATCTCGGGCCTCTGGGGGTTGCTCTGGGCGCTTTTCTGGGGCTTTGGCTGCGCCACGCAGATCCGCGTCGCCAACTACTTGGGCGCCAACCGCCCTCAGGCCGCCAAGACGCTCGGTATGCTCGGCTTTGCGTGCACGATCGTCACGGTGATCACGCTCGCGACGCTCACGCTGAGCTTCCACGAAGCCATTTTCCGCGTGTACACGAGCGACGACGACTTGCTCAAGCTCTGCATGCTCGTGCAGCCGATCTTCGTGTGCGCGTACATGATCGAGTCGATCGAGATGCTCACGTCGTCGATCCTGACGGCCATGGGTCAGGTCAAGGTCACGGCCTGGACGAGCTCGCTCTCCGTGTGGTTCATCGAGCTGCCGTTCGCGTACGTCGGCGGCGTCGTGCTCGGGTACGGCTTCAAGGCGCTCTGGTACGGCATCTGCGTGATGGAGGTCATCAAGCTGTGCGTGTTCGTGTTCACGCTCTCGCGCACCGACTGGCACGAGATGGCGCGCATCGCCGTGGACACGATGGAGGCCAACCCGGAGGACGAGCAGGAGCAGGAGGCCGAGTCGATCCAGTTCGCCGTGGCCGAGGGCGGCAACACGCCTGTCGGATACAACCCCATGACGCGCTCGCCCGCGACGGCGCTGCTCACGCCCGTGAGCCGCCAAAGGCAGTGGGACCAGGTCGAGGGAGCCCGCCAGCACGGCTCGTTCACGAGCCCCAAGCGCACGAGCTCGTTCTCGCACGCGTAGAGTGTTTCTAGTTTTTGACTTTTGATAAAGTGCGCGCCAAAAGTTTGGGAAAATTTGCTTTTTTTAAGTTTTGTAAAAACAAATGCACCAACTGCAGCGTGCAATGGCTCGAATAAAAGCAAAAACGAGGCAAACACGTGTATATAAACAGAACTCTTCAACAGC